>JAOXYD010248076.1:0-16593 GCA_028565735.1 Pinacopodium congolense
AAAATAATAATATTATTATATTTTAAAAGATTGAGTTTAATAATTATTAAAAAAATTTAAATTTCTAATATAAATATATATAAATAAATTAAAAATTAAATAACTTATAACTCACAATATAAATACAAATTTTATTTTTATTATAAATTTTTATGAATTATCAATAAATTCATATTAATCCCTCTTTTTATATTTCATTAAAAAAAACTTTCCACTACTTATTACCTACTTTATCTTCTTCACTCTTTTCCACGCCATGCTTTCATTTTTAGGTGAGATACTATAAATAATTTGTTAACATTTAAATACATAAATATTCATATAAAAAATTCATTCATTTAATTACTGTATTAAGAATGGTGTCATGCTCTAGCATTTATTTCATTTGCATTAAATGCATAACTTGAAAAGGCAACACTATTTTGAAAATAGTGAAAGTTGCTAATGGGTTTCTCAGAAGAAACCATGACTTAAATATAAATTAAATACAACATTTTAAAACCAGAGAACAAACATTGAGAAACATCAACAAGCTATATGGCAATTTGGGATGAAGGAGAATAGATTTATGGGCTTTTCCTGTGCTTCATCCTCTTGAAATGATCTTCTTCTTCTTCTTTTTCTTCTTCACTTATAGAACTTTTAAGAGGTTTACGGGCTTCTCATATACTTTATCCTCTTGATTAGAGGAATGTTCTTCTTTTTTTTCTTCTTCTTCTTCTTCACTAGTAGCAGTCTCATCCCCTTTTTTAAAAGAAGGGAATACAAATGGTAGTTCCTTCACGAGGTATGTCACTTCAACATCAGTAAAGATTGGAATACGACAAAATAGAATGTTTAAACAAGGAGGAGTCCATGAAAAAGAAGACAGATGAAGGTCAAGAAGAAGCTAACCGGTCTAAGTGATTTAAAACCAGTTTCATAAAACCGCTCAATTTTTAAGATTAACGGTTATTAGACTTAATCAAACCAAAAGATTGACCGATTTTCGATAAACTTGGTTAGGTCGACTGGTCCGATTTTATTAACATTGGTTTCAATATATATGGTATCGTGAGACCTACTAGTTAGTAAAGGTCAGAGGTTCAGGACGTTCTTTAATGATTGAAGGTTGTTACAACAGGAGAGGTGCTAAGGTGAAGTGCCTTTCTACCCACTCTAACCGAATATTTGAAAACTGATATCAATGTGAACCTCTTCTAGTTAGGTTAATAAATTAGTGGCCATGGGGGTGAAAGAATTATTATTTATGTCATAATAATCCCTGTAATGTTTTTATAATTTGCTTTGAGAATTATAATTATGGTTACATTGCATTGCTGGATTTTCTAAACGTAAAGATTACTATAATTGTTTTGCAGTTGTCTTGGAAATTTATATAGGTATATCAGTTTAATATGGATTCATGCATTTAAATGATGTTACACATGCCATATACATAATAATGACAATTCCCTAATGTCTTCTTATAAATGGTTTTTTGAAATATAAGCAATATATGTAACTATTGGTACCAATATGGATATGGTCCACATTAAATTATTTTCCATCGATGTATGGCCATCTTATGACTCCTAAACTTATGTGTGAATAGCATCACTTTAATGGGAAAGATTTTTAACGTGGCAAAACCAAACTCATATTCACTCATACTTACTTAGGATTTCTAGTTTTCTTTACTATAGGTTGTGTCTACTAGCCATTAGTTGAAGTTTTGTGATTTACATGTTAAATTATGTTCACATGTATGTTGACTATTTCCTTATTTTTTGTAGGCTTCCATTCTCATCAACCTAATTTTTATTGATATGAATGTAAACACGTGTCAACATTACATTTCTCATCTACTCAACCAAATATGCATGCCTTACCTATATTAATTATAGTTGTTTTAGAAAGGCATGAAATTTATAAACTGATGAGTTAAAAACTTGACCAAGGTGCAAACATATTTTATACAACTACTTCAAAACAATTTGTTGCCATTGTGTTGAACATTATACAAGCAAATAAATAAAGATTGGTTATTAAAATGTCTAACTATATTTCTTGCTAATGACACTAGCCATTAGAAGTTAAAAAAACTAATTTAAAAAGCTAATCATCATTCATCCTAATTGAATGTGATAGAAGCTAATATTTATTGAGTTAACAGTGTTCTTAGTACATAAAATAAGATTATAGCTTCCATTCCACTTAATACCTACAATAAAGCTCGCACAATCTTGACAGATACCCATTTCCAAAAAGATAACAATGTTCTTATATAGTCAGGCGTATAATGATTCCATATGTTAAGGAAAGCATATCAACCCATAATTGGAAAAACACTCCAATGCCATGGCAATTCACCAGATTGTTAACTTTTCAGTATTTGTAAGAATATGTCTTCACTTCTTTTGTTCTATTCTTTCGACAACCCCTCTCATAAAGCCTCTCACAGGAGCTTACCAAAGCTATTTCCTTCTTGCTTCTCATATAAACATTATGGAGAAAGAATTATAAGTTGTAGATAACATATTACTATATTCATATAAACATTAATGATATAATCTATACCTTTACCTATGATCTTTGCCTAGTGCTCACCTTTTCACTTCTACTACACATGTCAGATTTCATAGTAAAACTATTTTGCACCAAACTCATTGAAAAATAACCCATGTAACATAAAATACCATATTAGTTCTCAATTCAAAGTTTCCATCCTTGAAATGCACATTTGCCATTTCCTCACATCTAAGTTACAATCCTGAATGGCCATGTGATTACTTATAATTCTCAACTATCCAATGCTTGTCATCAATATAACGCTAATTTAATTATCACTTTCATTAAGGGCTATATTCTCAGACATATAAAAAACCAACATAAATTGGTTTAACTACAACATTGTCTTTATAGCATTAATTTTTATTTTTACAACTAAGGCACCTTTGATCTTCCTCCAATAACTAGCATATTAAGATATCTGTTGTAAGAATTTGTGAGCTGGTGAAACACCATAACCACCATAACCAAAGAAGAATGTATGAGATAATCCTCCATTGATAAGTCCATTTCATCTTATCTCAGATGTTCAAGTTTCATTGCAATATTAATTAAGTTATAAAAAATAATAATTCAGAAACATATTAATCAGATCAAATGAATACAATGAACTACCCAAATTATACTAAAACAAAGAAAAAAATAGACCAAATGTTGAACATGTTGGTAACCTAATACCAAGTGTTTATAAAGACCCATTGCAAGGCCCACTGATAAGAACTACCACACAAGCTCCCAATATTACTCAAATCTCCATTGAATTTGACAATTCACTTGCCTATTGGTCATTATCTATACAAACTGAGGGCAAAATACCCAAACTTCTTTTGCAACCACATAACTCATCACGACATTACTATGGCAATGGAAGTACATAATAGATTGAGAAGCCGAAGTCATCAAAGAAGATGCTTATTAAAAAGAGACAAAAGAAAGTGATACACACACAAACATTAACCTTTGACGAGAAAAAATGCATAAGTAAACTGTATCCTAAAGCTACGCTCGAGTCTCTTAATGCAAACACAGAGAAATCTTCTATGATCAAAAGCAGTAATCCTTCTTGCATAACCCTCAACAACAGACCAAGAAGGGATTGTTTTCTCCCACCACCTCAGGAAACCATGAACCTTATTCCTTATTTCACTCTAAATGATTATAATGTCTTTTTGTGTCTTTAACTGGGCGTGTAATGATTGGGATCCCAAAGGCTAATGCTTTACTAATCCCTATCTTAACATGAATAATAATAGCAAGACCTTTTAGTGCAAGGACTAATACAACCCTCTAATGGTCACATTTAAACAAACACAATAAGAAAAAAAAACCATCAAAGCTAGTCCATTTAACATAACGACCTAAAGTTTAAAGTATAAATAATAATGAACATAGTTAGATGGGGAAAATTTTAGTAATGTCGTGTTGTTTAAAGGTTTCAATAAGGCAAAAGGGTCAAACCAACTTGGAAATGTTGAGCTCATTGGCATCAAGTGTTAAAGTTTGGGATTAGTCATTGCTGATATCATTAACATCACTGAGTAGGGAATTTAGGATGGCTATAGCACAAGGAACCAGCCTCATACTTCCAAATGAGAAAAAACTCAAACTTCCAAACGCTCATTCTATATACTTCACATTTTAAGTTGAGTTGGTAGAGAATGATGGTGGTCCAAGAGAGGGGGATAATGGGGCGAGAGAGGATAAGATTGGGGTTGTAACTAGGAGACTAGTGGAGCAGCTTAGGATGAAGGCAAGAGGACCAGTTTAGGATTGAAGATAGAATAATAAATTTACACTGTTGAACCAAATGAGGTTACAATCTTAGTTTTGATGATAACAAAACATAATTTTTACTAATGATTTGAGCTTGTAGTGTGAAATTCAAAGATAGGTTTATTTCAAGGTGATTACATGTGTAAAGCTTGAAGTTTGAAGAACTAAGATGAAGCTAAAGGAAGAACAAGATATATGGAAGTTATAAGACATTATTTAGGGTGTCTTGCATACAATTGTAAGTTTTACTTATTGTCCAATTAACTTAGGAGCTCAACATTGATTATGCATTGCATGTAATTTCATGTTAAATTGCATAAAATTTCATATAATAGGAAATTCACTAATTTTGAAGTTATTAAATCATGTTGATTTGTTTTATAGTCTCAACTTATGTCTTAAAACTTGTTTGATGTCCTATTTTATGTTAGGATAATGTTTGAAATTATTTTCTTTTGGATGTTTAATTTTTTGAGCAAAACGACTGTTGATGAATAGCATAATGGTGTTGTTGTACTCCAACAAACCGCCGTTTAACCCTTTGTCTAACGGCTCTTTATTTCCTTTCTTGGAATTAATTCGTGTTTTGTGTCTAAATGGCTAGGGTTAATTACAAAAAGTTGCAAAACCATCCCTAACACATATCTAAGCCTCCCTAAACTATAAAAACATGTTTTCAAGCTCTTCAAATTAGATTTGAAAGATCAATCTTCCTCACATCTACAAGTTGTCTCTATTCTACACTGTTTTGGTTTTCTCTTATCCCTATCTACTCTAATCTGTTTATTAAATTATGTCGTTGTTGTTTTATGTCAGATTAAGTGTTTATGAGTTGAATCAATTATAGTTAAAATTTTTAAGTTGATTATTGTGACAGATTAGAGCTTCATCTTTTAACTTAATTAAAATAGGTTCTGTTTCTTCTGCTCTGTATTAGATATTGATTTTCAATACTTTAATCTATTAAAAAATTCTAAAAATATGTTTTTATTTTTACTTAAAATTCCTAGAGGATGATTGTTTTTTTTCTATTTTTGAAAGATTATTTCTTAAGTTTCAAATCATTTCTTTTCAAAGATACCAAATTTGTACAGACTTTTCTATCATAATTTTCAACATGTTTTTGGATAGTTTAATCAGTTTCTAAGATCTTGATATAATTATTTTTTGATTGCTTAAGATTCCTAGAGTGTGTTTAATTTTTTAAGGCTATTTCAACGGCTTTAAATTTGTGTTTCCAGATATACCAAAATTGTCACTATTTTTCTGTGCATGTACTAACTTCGTGTTTTGGTTATCAAAGTCAGCTTTGGGTGTGCAAAATTATTGTGATTAGTTTATTAATGATCTTAGTATTATCCAGGTATTTTTAACTTAATTTTTTAGCATGTATATCTTTTGTTTAGGCTCCAAATTTGCAAACTGTCTTAAATTGTCCATATTGTTTGCACTATATTTGATTTATATATTTGAGTATCTAAATTAGATTTTTTTACTTCCAAATTATTGCTGTCTATTTGTTTAAGTCCTCAGGATCATTATTGGCTATCTAATTAAGTTTTAGAGACTCGTTTACATGTTTGGAAGCATTTTCTATCTTAACCATCAAATCTGTCCAGGTTTGTTTTGTGTAAGTGTTTCAAATTGTGTTTTAATCATAATACACGTTTTTAGTACATCAATCAGACATATTTATTTTATTTAAGCTTTCATTAGGGTCATTGATCATTCATATCATTATTTAAAGTATTGAAACCCTTAGATTGATTGTGCTTTAAGTGAAACAATTTCTTAAGTGTTTTAGTTACTTGTGAAGGGATATTTGATTTGTTATTGTTAGTTAAGTGTGTCAAGGCTCCTCTTTGCCATATAAAAATGGTCATAAGGAATATTGCATTTTTCTAAGGCTCCTCTTTGCCTAGAAAAAGATTGGTCTTGTAAGGATTACTCTTCACCCTAAAAGAAGATTTTATTGCTTTCTTACTTTTTATAAGAATTAGGAGTAAATAACAATATCCAACAGGTAGTTGGAGAGAAGACGTAGCCTATCTTTAGGGTAGGTGAATTTCTTTAACAAATCATATGTCTTTGCCTTCTCCTCTCTCTCTTTACTTATTTCGTATTGTGTGCTATCTTTTTTATATTCACTTACTCATATCTTATTGGATTGAATTGTCTTTGGTGTTGAGTTTAATTTGTTAAGAAAAATTTTGAGACTCAATTTACCTCCCTCTTGAATGCCTTTAGGACTTACATACACATTTACCCTTTTTTTATCATTTATTAGGTCTTTATGTAGCAGGTTGGTGGTAGAAGTTATTTGTTTAATGAGATTATTCCACATATCCCAGGGGCCAGATAGGGCTCTTAAACTCAAGACATGTAGTTTTTGTTAAACACATTATAGTTGTGACCTTCTTTACATAAATCTACCTTTTAACTGATAAATCATATGTTGAATGGCGGAATTACTTAGAATGGGTGTAAATAATAAATTTAGCCATTGATGGCAAGGAACATTTGGATATTTAATTGGAGAAATAACAAGGGCGGCTTCAGATGATCTAAATATAGTAATATAGAAGTTTGAAAATTTTATGATTACAGTTTGGTTAATTAATTTAATGAAACCTACAATTGGAAAAACCTTATATATTTATGCTAATAACAAAAAATATATAGGATGTAGTTTAAGAAATGTATTCAGATAATGAGAATTCTTCTAAAATTTCCAAACTAAAAATAAAGATATGGAAGGGAAGCAAAGAGATCATAATATTACTTTGTTTTATAACGAACTTATAACCTTGTGGAAAGAATTAGACCTATGTTATAAAGATGATTGAGATTATTTGAATGACAATGTTTGATGTAAAAAGAGGGGGGGGGGGGGAATGATAGAGTTTACTTTTTTCTTACAGGATTGAATGAAGAATTAAATGAAGTCATAGGCCAAATTTTATGAAGAAAGCCATTATCATCTATTAACGAGGTTTTCTCAAAAGGAAATAGGAGGAGGTGAGGTGAAAATTGATGATTGGCAGTGCTAGATTAGAAGTCAACTATTCTACACTCGTATATAGAGGAACATAGGGTAAGGGAGAAAGGAAAAACAATAAAAAGATATAGTGTGGTCACTATAAGCATGATTCACACATGCAGGGAACATGCTGAAAAATTCATGGAAAACTGAAAAATTGAAAGAAAAATAAAAAGATGACTTTACCTTCCAAGCCAACATTATCGAATCTGGGCTTGAAACTCTTTCTGATGCACAACCATTCATAGAGATAGACCAAAATTTTAATATTCTTCAATCTAAAAATCTCTCTATTTCACATCCTTCTTGTTCTTTGGTTAGAAAGGTTGTTAATTAGATGCCACTTACTTTAGTGTCAATTCAAATAATTCTTGGATAATTGATTTTAAGGCAATAGATTATATGACTAGATTTATGGTATTCATGTAGTTCACATGCAAGAAATCAATGACTAAAAGTAGAAATGGTTTCTTATCAATAGTAACTGGGAAAGGATCAATTGTTATCTCCCCTCATCGTATAATCTATAATGTTCCTCATATTCATAAATTATCATGTAACTTACTGTTAATTAGTAAAAAAAATTTCTAGTTAATTTTTCTTCATGTGATTGTTAATTTCAGGATTTGAACATGGAGAAGATGATTGGCAATTGCAAACAAGTTGAAGGTCTTTATTTCTTCGAAGGTGGATATGACTCAAATAGGTAATCTCAGAGAACTTGTCTTAATTCTATTTCAATGCTTACTGAGAGTAAAATTATATTATGAAATTTCAAATTAGAATATCCAAGTTTTTATTACATGAGACATTTATTTCAAATTTTTTAATAAATAAGGGTCTATATTCATTTCAGTGTGAAATTTGTCAAGTTGTCAAGCATCGCCATACGTCTTTCCCACCACAACCTTGCAAGGCCATAAAATCATTTAGTATGAACTATAGTGATGCTTGGACACCTTAAAAACGATAACTAGAAAAAGATGGTACCATACTAGAATCACTTAGGTATTTATACTTAATAATAAATTGCAACTTAAAAGAATATTTCAAGAATTTGATAAAATGATCCAGTCACAATTTAAAATTAGGATTCTAGTTTTTAGGAAGAACAATGGAAATGAATACTTTAATGAGTAAAAAGATATTGTTTGTTAAAGCTTATGTATTAACATCCCATAATAAAATGGAATATCATAAATGAAAAATAAATATTTGTTAGAAATATCAAGATCTTTAATATTTTCAACCAATGTTGATAAGTACTTGCGGGGTGAGGTCATTCTAACAGCAACATATTTAATCAATAAGATGCCTTCAAAAGTTGTAAAATTTCAAAAATCTTGCTTGTTTTAAATAATGTTTTCCTTCTCTTAGTTATCATATTATCTTCCACTTAAAGTGTTTAGGTGTATTAATTTTATTCATATTCATGACAACAATCGGGAGAAACTTGATCCTAGAGCACAAAATGTGTTTTGTTAGTTATCCTTCGACAGAAAAAGGGTACAAGTGCTTTGATCCAATGTCTGAAAAAAAAATTGTTACCACATATGTCTTCTTTTTTTAAGGTAAACCCTTTTCTCCTTACCTCATCTTTAGATGGAGGCATATAGTAAAGATTCATTTTTTTTTATATTTATAAGAAAAATGAGCCTATAGTCATCATTGATAATGATGTGGCTATTACCTTAATTCAAAAATTGATGATGTCTCAACTAATATCAACTTAATATAACTTCGATGCCCTCACAAATTAAATCTCATGAAAAAGAATGAAATGTATGTGAGTCAAGATGGACATCATTTTAAATGAAAAGTTTTTTTTTATAGGAAATATCTAGAATGACAGAAAGAAACAGACAACTTGTGGCATGGTTAAGAATCTAACCTAAAGATAAATCCAAAAATTAGAGACTAACCAGGTAGATCTTAGATTGAACCTATTCCCATTGAGTCATTGTCTCATAAACCAATATCTACTCCAAAGTCATATGAGATTTTAAATTTACGTACGGCATAAATTTTAAAACTTGTACCAAATGGCCTTTATATAATCTCTTATCTTATCAAAATATATCTTCATCATTTCCTGCATTTACTTTTAAGTTGTCCAATGTTTCCATTTCTAAGAATATACAAGGGGCTAGAAATGCTCTTTAGCAGAGGGATGCAGTCATAGAGGAGATGAGAGCTCTGAAGACGAATAGAAAGTAGGAGAGAGTTGATCTTCCGAAATGGAAAACACTAGTTAGAGGTAAATGGGTGTTCATCGTGAAGTATTATTCTGATGGATCAATAGAAAGATATAAGCCTCATCTAGTTATTATAGGGTTAATTCAAATCTATGGCATATTCTATTCACAAACCTTTTCACCAATTGCTAAGTTGAATAATGTGAGAGTGTTACTTTTTTTTTTACAATTAGTTTAGATTGGTCTCTACATCAACTGATTGTCAAAAATGACTTCTTAAATAGAGATTTAGAAGAATATTTATACATAGAAGCTCCCCTAGGATTTAATGAAAGCTTTAGAAAAAGAATATGCAAGAAAAAAGAAACAATCATCAAGAGCACAGTTTAAAAGAACTGCAAATTTATCAAGTGTTAATGTTTCTCACAGGAGCAATTTGATTATGTTATATTCATAAAAACTTCTATATAAGGGGGAATTACAATTTTAATTATGTATATAAACAACATTATTCTTACTAATGATAATTTTGTAGAAATGGAAAACTTGAAAAAGAATCTCTTAAACAAGTTGGCAGACCCATTGAAAATTGGGGTCCCTCAGATACTTCATCAGGATGAAAATTGCTAGATCCAATAAGGGCATAGTAGTCACACCCATTGAAAGTATATTATGAGTCTCCTAAAATAAATTGGGATGAGTGGATATAAACCATAAGATACTCCTATGTAATTTAACTTAAAACTTGGTGAAATTAAGGAAGGAGTTCAATTGGATTCAAGTCAATATCAACGACTGGTAGGAAAACTAATCTACTTATCCTACATTGTACTCAATATATCCTTTTAATTTATACATACTCCTTATGAAGAACACTTGGAAGCAGTATATAGAATCTTAAGATGTTTAAAGGAAACTATAGAGAAAGGATTATTTTAAAAAAAAGTGATTAATGAAGAATTAAAGTTTACATTGATATACATTAGGCAGGTTTTATTAGTGATAAAAGGTCTACCTTCAGTTATTGCACCTTTTTATAGGGAAATCTAGTAATCTAAAAAGGTAAAAGCCAAAGTATGGTAGCTAAAAGTAGTGTATAGGCAGAATATAGCCCAATGGCTCAAGGAATATGTGAAATAATTTGACTTAAAAGAGTAATGGAAGAACTTAAAAGATCATTGGAGAACACAACGAAGTTATACTGTGATAATAAAGGAATTATCAGTATCATTAATAATCCAATTTAACATAATCATATGAAACATATGGAAATTGACAAGCATTTTATAACAAAAAAACTTCAAAATGTAGTCATCTACATATCATTTATACCTACAACACAAGTTACTAACATCTTTACCAAAGAGCTATTAAAGCAGGGGTTTGAGTTCTTTATAAGCAAATTGGTCATGAACAATATTTATGCACCAATTTAAGGGGAAGTGTTGATATTGTAGAGATATGAGTTGATATTATTATTGATAACCTAAAGATATTAGTTGATATTCTAGAGATATTAGCTGATATTTTAGATAATAAGCAGATATTATAAGATTTATAGATTCTCCTCGATTAGACTTTCCTTGATTTAAGGAGGTAATTAGGAATATATTCTCCCATATATTATTTGTAATATTAACTGAAAATGTATGAATAATTTCTTTTCCCTTTAATTTTTTTTATCTGAGTTTCTTCATAATCATATACACTTTTACTTATTAATTATAACTAATATTCAATAAAAGGATGCTACAAGCCATAAATCTTCTCTCATCTATGCAATTCATAATTTTCAATTTCCACTATCATAAATCTTACAGCTCTTAATGCAACTTTAATAAAGTACACCTCAATATGAATTATTTTATTGTCAAAACATAAATATAAGTATAGAGTATATTTCAATACAACTTATTATACTGCTAAAACTCGAATGTGGGTCGATGAAACAATATTGTTTAAAAGTAATAGATATATAATTATTTATATTTTATATAAATCTATTATTTTAATAATCATCTTTATTTATGTTCTTATATAAAAAAAATTGTATTGAAAGACGAAACAATTATGCAAAAAATTAATGTAAAAAAGTGTAATGGGATCAAACTTGGATTTTTTGGGCTTACTCACACTACAACTATTTTTTATGATTTATTCTATATTAAATATAATTTTGAAATCTTAATTAATTATTAAATGTGAATGATAATCTTTTTTAATAATTTATAGTAAAAAAATAAATTATTAAGAGGTATAAATAAATGGAATGAGCATGATGTAAAATAGGCCTATTAGAGTCAAGAAATAACTAAAAAAATTATTAATTGATTATTTATAAATTTGTATGTATAACGAAGTAAAAGTGATGAACTCTACCTCTACAAAATGGTATTTTTTTGTTATTAAAGCTTTTCAAATATCTAAAAATTTATTTCTAAATTATTTTTAATATAAATATTATAAACACAAATTATAAAATTTAGAAAGGACAATAAAGCAAATTATACTCTACCTCCTTGTGAGTTGGAAAATTTTCATTTTACCTCCTATAACTTTAGAAATGTCACCACACATTCCCTAAACTTTCAAAGTAATTTTAGTATACCCCTATAACGTCATATGTCTAGTCGTATGCCCAATCAATTGCCATGTCATCTATTACGTCAACCTCTCTTCCATGTTAATCGTTATGTCACATGCCATATCAACCATTCATTAATGAATGGGAAAAATTTAGCGACTGGGAGTACAGTAAAAGTTTCTTGAAATTTTAAAAGAGTGTGATGACATTTTTAAAATATAAGAAGTGAAATAAAATTTGGCCAAATTATAGAGAGGTGAGATGTAATTTACTAAATCTATATTTCCAAACATTTTTACATCCATTTAAAAAAAGAAAAATTCATTAAAAGTAATCAATATATAAGGAATAGAGTATCCAGTATAATGAACACCATTTGACTTGAAAAAATCATTAACCACGATGAACAAACTCGAAACGATCCCATATTACCCAATTAATTCCCTTTTGCCAACTAAACACCTTCTCTGTAGATGATCGCCAACGACTCCAAAAAATCTTTTGATAGGGTTCCGTTAAAGCGTAGAGGGAAGCCTCAGATGCATCACATGAAGCCAGTAGACACGTTCATCTAAGTGAGAGACCACATTTGAACCTAGATTAGCACAAAGTAGCATGATCCTAATCCATCTTTAATTTGCTATGGGTATATGGAGTCTTCTTCGCCATTCACCCTTAGTCTAAAGGATTGGCATGCCATGGTTTGCTATCCAACGAGACTACACCAATGAGGAGGTTGACTACAAAGTCTTGACAGAGCTTTAACATAAGTAATTCTAGCATCGATCATTCTAACGCTACCTTGAATGAACATGGGTTAGCTATTGCATGAATTAGGAGGGCTATTGAGGGGGTGTCCCTTTGTCACCTTCCAATTATCCTCTGTAAAAGATGATCGATTGTCTAGCCACAATAGCCTACACAGTGAATAAGATAAAATGTAGATGAAATAGATCACAGGCTTACTTAGGAACAGAGGTATCCTCTCTTAACCAAGCCATGATCTCCATTAGGCTTGACTGGTGATTTCTATAAATGGTTATGGACTAGGTTTGGGACTTCCATGAAACAATCTTGAGTTACATTCTTTCTAGATATAGTAAATCCTTATCCCAAAAACAAATTCTAAACTTGATAAAGTCCATTATGTCTGCCCTCTTAAACCAGTGATCCAATAAATACTTGTTGCCTCGTCTAGCCTGTCACACGTGAGGTTAAAATCCTCCAGTATATTATCACATATGGACTTAGTGTATTGGCATTTAAAGTAAAGATGATCTATATATTCCTACTTTAAGTTGTAAAATGTGCACGAATTAGGTTCATTGATAACTCTATGCCATATGTCCCTAGTAGATAACTTGCTATTGACAGCAAAATAAGTGATAAATGCAATCCTTAGATTAGCTTGCTTAAACCTAACTAGGCTATACTAAGGCATTTTTAGCTTATTAGATCTCAAGAGGTCCCTATAAGAGTCATTAGTAAAGAACCCAGACTTTTTACCTAACCAATCTAACTTGTCTTCCTGATTAGAATTAGGATCAAATTGGGGAGCAAGCCTAAGCAAGTCAGGCCTTAAGTCATCTAGTATGCTAGTGTCATTGCCATGAAGGACCTCTCTAACAGTGGCATTGTTAGGAACATCAGCTCCTAAATAAGTGAACTGATTGTTTTCATTGAGAGGCCCAATCATACTCTAATTATCAAACTAGAAATTCTTGCAGTTGCCATTTCCTATTATAGTTTTCATCCAAGATTTTGTTTGAGTTTTCATCTTGAGGATGTTAACCAAAGCCCAGGAAGTGTTATTTTTAGAAGTAACTGACCAAATGCTTTGATTTTTTATGAAAAAAGTGGGCACCCACTTGACCCCAAAGGTTGATTTTATCCACTAATAACCTATAAAGTCTTATGGCCAATTGGGTTTTATAACTATCCCTTAAGAATAGGATCCCTAAACCACCTTTCTTCTTAGGTAGACACAACGTAGACCATTCCACCTTAGCCTTATCGTGCCCTTTAGCCTATCCAACCTATAGAAAAGTTTTGAAAGATATTTCAATATCCTTGATGAGATTCTTAAGTAGTACTAGGTGGGATGAGCAATAATTTTGGATGAAAGAAAAAACATAATTAATTAATTGAACTCTTCCAAAAAATGATAAAGAGATATTACACTAACTATTTACTCTTTTCTTGATCTTATCCAAGAAAGGATATAAATTAGAATAACAAAGTTTCTTGTGGGAGATAGGCACTCTTAGGTAGGTGAAAGGAAGTTGTTTAACTACCAACCCTGTCAAGTTAGATAACCAAGCCTCCATATTACTAGAGGCCTTAGTTACAATCAGACAACTCTTGTGTGTGTTCATCTCCAAACTAAATATGTTTTTAAAAAATTTGAGGAAGTTCATTAAGGTAGCAATCGAATTAGAAATAGCTCCAAAGAGCAAAAATAAGTTATTAGCAAAGGAGAGGCTATAAAGCCTTGATCTATTTATTTGTAAGGAAATTTAAACTTCTTTTCCTGAGTTATCACTTGGTCAATTAGCCTTGATAACACTTATATACCTAGTGTAAATAAATAAGGGGATAACGTATCACCTTGTCTCACGCATTTAACTTATTGAAGAACATAATTGGCTTTCCATTAACTAAGATACTATAGGAGGTCGTAGTTATGAATGGCCTTATCTGTTGAATGAACCTTGTAGGAAAGCCAAAGGATTTGAGGGTGTTTAATAAGAAATTCCAATCCAAGTAACCAGAATAAATTCCAATCTAAGTAACCATAAGCTTTGTTGAAATCAATCTTGATTGCATAACTTTTGAAGGATCATTTATTGTTGTAGTTCTTAAAAAGCTCGTAAACTAGCAGAATGTTATCTCCTATTACCCTTCATTTTAAAAAGGCACTTTGAATAAGGTTGATCAAGGGACGTATAACTTTCTTGAGTTTAGAAACAAGAAACTTAGCAATAACCTTATAAAGGGTATTTACACAAGCAATAGGTTTGAAATCTTTTAAGGATATTGGGTTGGGGCATTTTGGCACCAAGGTGATATAAATTCTATTGACTTCTTTGAGCGGTGACCCTTTCTAAAAAAACTCTTGAATAGCCTTTACCACCATACTCTTTGTTAGACTATAGGATTTATGGAAGAAGAAACCACTAAAATCATTTGGACCAGGGGCTTTGTTAAGATGGAGTGAGAGCATAGCCTTCTCAATTTCAGAATCTGTGAAGGCTTCCATGAGGAAGTTGCAATCAACTTTTAAAATTCCTTATGTAATGAAGGATTAAACTAATTTGACTGAGGAGTTGAAGTTAGATGGAACCCTTAGGTGTCCTTAAAAAATTGAAGAACTTCCCCTTCCACTCTTGATGATTAGTAGTTAGAGATCCATTAGATATTTGTAAAAATTTCAATCTAATATAGTTCCTCATAGATAAAACCGATTTGTGGAAATAAGTGGTGTTTCTATCACCAAGCTGCAGCCAACGTATTTTAGACTTCTACATCATGAGAGAACAATTTCTTTCCTCTGCCACTAAGTAATATTTGATAGCCATCTTCTCTTAGAATTGCAATGATTGATTCGAAGGGTTTTAATACAAGGAGGATTGAATTCGATGTAACTGCATTTTAGCCTCTTTTAAAGCTTGCCCAATATAGTCACACCCGGTCCTTTTAGAAATCTTTAATTGATTTTTAATCTCCAAAAGTTTCTTTATACATAAAAACTACTTAAAACCCTAAATTAGGCAGTTCACTCCCTTTTTAACAGTAGCCTCAAAGCCAGGATCATCAACTAAGTAGTTGTTAAATTTGAAAGGGTGATGTAAAAGCAACCTACTATTTAGTTTAGATATTACAACCAGGGAATGGTCCAAGAAGAGGGGATTGCTAAAAGATGCAATGTTATCAGGGAAGGAGATTAACCAGTGAGCATTAACTATAGCCAAATCAAGTTTTTTCCTTATAAACCACCTCCCTTGTTATTTATTACGCTAAGTGAAGTAATGACCCTTCATATTTAGATTTGTTAAACCAATGTTAGGAACACATTGGCTAAAATCATCTTAGTAGGATTTTAGTGAACAATTTCCTTCAACTTCTGAAGGAGAATTAATACTATTAAAGTCTCTTATAGCCAGCCAAGATTTAAATATGCTAAGAGAAAGGTCAATTAGTTTCCTTCAAAATTAATTACGCCAAAAAACAAAATTTGAGGCATAAATAAAAGAAATAGTTAAGTTTAAATTCTCCTATAAAATAACAAGGACCAAGTAGATCAATTAATCAGTGAAAACTCAACTGTTGACCTTTACTTTTGTAGGATCATAACATATTATGATTCTACCATAGGGGTGGTAATTATGGCTAGAGATCAAAGCCCAACCTCTTTTAAAAAACACTAGACTTTAAATCTTGTCTTCCCTCGG
>JAOXYD010248087.1:0-16592 GCA_028565735.1 Pinacopodium congolense
ACTAGTACTGACATCCAAGATTATAAGGTAAGGGGAGCAGATAAAGGGACTTGGGAGGAGGGGGCTTTGACTGATTTTAGCGGTAATGGCCCAAGACTAGAGGGTTTGGCAATTTCGAGGCGATGGAGTGAACTGAGATAAAGAGAAGAGCTAGACAAAAGTCCAAGGAAACCATTGAGAGAGGTCTTAGAGGAGTTGTTAGGAGATAGGCCAGGAAGGAGGGGCCTCCGAGGTGGACGAGGAAGTAAGGAAAAGTTGAAATTTGGGTGTATCGAGAGCAACATTGCCAAAAAGGGTTCAAACGGAGGGATGCCCAGAGGAAAAAAAACTAAATGATGGGAAGATGGCCAAACTTAGGGCTAACCAAGTGACCTAGGGATAGGTGCTAGCAGCCCAAGGGCTAGAAGCAAGAGACAGGGACTTGGAAGGAGGTTTCTAGAGTAAGGGAGAAACCTTGATTTTCATGTCGTTTTAGATATGAAAAGTTTTAGTTTGAAGACATGTGGAGATGTGGCTAAAACTAATCTTTCATTAACTCTCACAAAATATTAAAACAAGTACCTCCTTCTCAAAACACTTATAAGAACTTCCTACCCAAAGCCTCAACAAGGGAACTCTCCCAAAAGCTCTCAACTCTCTAAATTATCTCCTCTTAAGAATGATTGAATTATCTGAGCTCTGACTCTAATGAGCTATTTATAGGCTCCCTTACTTGGAAAGCAAATTCAAGATAACTAAGACCATGAGATTCTAGTCTATCTTAACAATTAAGACAACATCTCTTTCCTCTTAAGATTCTTCTAATTTGGTAGACTACATCAAAATCTAATAAAATAAAAAAGATTACATGAAATCTATAAAAGATCTTCCTTATCATCAAAGATCTCTACTATCTTCAGAAGTTCAGTCCCACGTCGTCTCTAACTTTTAGACTCGATGCTATCCCATGTGATCTTCAAGTTGATCTTGCCACATCCATTAAGTGCAACATTATCCATAGTTGCCACATCACTACTGATGTATTTTTTAAGTCACCAAGGCTTATCAATATATAGGTCCATCAATGCATATCTATGGACAAGTCCATATTCCATGATCAAGCTCACTCATGGCGCAGTCCTTTTACTCAATAACTAAGTACAACTCATAACAAGTTAATATAAAATCTCATAGATTGTATCTTCAACCTGCCTCACTGAAGTCAAATGTCTATGCTCATTGCCATACTTGCATGCCCTTTGCGCATCCTCGCTCACTTTCGCAGGATTTCACATGCCTTCACACATTCTTGTGCATCCTCAAGTCTCGCATGACTTAGTCCGAGTCTCATTGAAGAATTTTGCCAATGGGTAATAACGCGTGCCTATACGTATTGAATCTCACTTGCTCTTGAGATTTTCGCCAATACTTCTCATGTCCCTCTCCTAGTTGCATGTTTCTTTGGTCTTTGCTTGCCTACTCACAAGACTTCGCTTTGTTCCCTTATCAATATGCCTTCCTCATGCAGACTTGCTTGCTAAGCATTGGCTAAGGTTCACTAGCACTTGCATGATCCTGCATCATCGACTTAGGAGTCTAACAGAAACCAATGCTAAACAAATGGCAAAGAACAATTGAAGGATGGTGCTTTTGATCGATGAAATTGGAACCTATGTCAAACAAGTGAACAAATAATAATGCTACATAATTAAGAAGTTACCCAAGCTTTTTCAAACGCAGAACATCCAAGCCCCTTCACCAATGCCTTCACCACCAAATTCCCCATGAGAATTCTTGCTCATCTCCTTTATTAATTTTGCATTTTGCATTTTTTTAATGAAAAAGAAAGATAGATTAAGAGAATAAAGAAGTCTATACAAGGAGGGCCTAAGGGAACTGAACAGCTGAGACCTTAAAGGAAAAAAAAGAAAAGAAAGCAAACACCAAACTACAACAACTATCTTAACTAAAAATCAACACTCAAGCTCAGGAATCTAGGGCCTAAAACCAAGGTCTTGATTGACCAACTTTGAGGCCCTCTAATTACAACCAAGAGGTCTGCCAAACATATCAAAAGCTGCTAAAGGTTCAAAGATGTTACAATTCCCTAGTTGACTTCTTTCTAGACATTGACTTGTGCCTTGATTTTAGCCTTTTCTTAAGCTGGCCTATAAATAAGAGTTTTGAAGTGTTCCCTTCTAGGCTTTTAAGCCATCATTTTGCAATTCTTCCTGTTCTAAGAGGTGGAAATCTGACCATCCTTATGAGAAGTAGAGCTGCACCTGAGTTGGCTCAAACCTTGAGGAATAATATATTTGGTTTAGGATATTCCTTCAAGGGAGAAACAAACCTTTCTTCTGCACTGTCCTAGGTGTCTGTAAGTTTGGTCGTAGTTGTGAAGTGCTCATCCTCTTTAGAGTCTCCTAAGTCATGGATTTAAAAGGTTCACTTTTGGTGGAAAGGGGGTTCTTCTTAGAGGCTCTCTTTCTAGAGTAAATTCTTTATAGTGGTGCCTCCCTCCGTGAATGATGAACCTCTATATGGGCACTTGAGAACAAAAGAAAAGTTAGGGACTTGTAACACACAGAAGTTAACTGCTTATAAGGTCGAGTGGAGTTTGATATTGTTGCAATGAAAACTAGATGTCTCTAGATGATGAGAAAGAAATATCTCTATCACTAACTAGCAAGTATGGAGTAATAGTTGCTGCATACTAGTTTGACTATCCCTGAAAGTTATATCATTCTTGTCCTTCCACAAAACGTAAACGAAAGAGGAAAACACAAGTAAGGCTAAATTAGTAGACTATCTTTAAGTAAGCTGAGTTATCCAGTGACAAGTAGAGAAAAAGAGGTCAGGGTTCCAGGTTTGATACTAAAGTTGTAAGAGCTTAGACCAGAGACGGTCGGAGTACTCGCAATTAAAGATAAGTGATCATGGGTTTCAACATCAGACTTGCATAGACTATAAAGGTTAAGGTACAATGTGTGACTCAATTTGTCCCTAGTTCCTAATTTGCCTTTAAGAGCTAACTAGAGCATAAAACCACATTTTGGAAGGTTATTTATTGAACAGGCTAGATTTTCCTAAGCAATGGGATTTGTTGGATGGTTATGAAATTGGTAAGCTTCCTTATTTGAGAAGCATTTAAATCTACCAACCCATTTTAGACAATTTATTTTCTTGTTTTGCATAATGTCTCTCAGCTTATGTTTTCATCTTCACATTGAGAATAATGTGTTATCCAAATGTAGGGAGGTGGCATTTGCACATTATTGTTTGCTTTTTGCATTGCATTTGCTTGTTATTGTTTGCATTTTAATAGGCATATCATTTAGTATGCATGTTTTAGGTAAGGTTAGCTTGCTAATTTTTTTTTATTAAGTTACCATGAAACTCTACCATTGCAGTTGGAATGAAATTGAGTGGCGTGTTTGAATTTAAATTAGGTTTTTTGAATAGAAGGTGAACCATGTTGATTGATTAAAGTAGTTGGTTGTATAACTTGATCAGAAATTGATACTTGAGTAATTAGACAATGTGTGAAAGTATGATGGATTTTCATATAACCCTATGTGAGGAATTGAGCCTTTATGATTCTATTCAAAAGTCATTTTGTTTTCTTTGTTATGTGTGATACTCCCCCAAGGGTTTACTTTTAGAACTTGCCTTAAATTGGTTTGACACTCTAGATGAATGTTATATAAAAAGGATTAAAAGCTTTTTTAGTTTTAACATCTTGGCTTAAATGACTTACCTAGTTCATTATCCCTTGTAACTTTTTGAGTCTTTACCTCTTTTTGTTTCTAAAGTAAGCATCTTATGTTAAAACTCAAAACCAATTAAGGCTTACCTAATCACAAGTCTAATGAAGTGCTAAGTGAAAATTTGATGTCTACTGTTTAGGACTTTTGATTTACAGTTTATTCTAAGATGATTTGAGAGGTAGTCATTATACATAGTTGTTGTTATGGTCTCCTTATTTTAAGTGTTATGATAAAAAAAGAAAACAGAGTATAAAAGGAAAAGATATCGAAAGACAAAAATTAAATAAGGCTGCAATATTTAGTGATGATTAGTCAGTTATATTCCTATAAATATCTTAGAATTCATATTTGGTTGTCCCTTTACACTTATTACATTATGAATAGTTGTGAGGAACTCTTCAAACCTTTTTGACTCACCTTAACCCAAGCCCTGTTACAACCATAAACAAAAATCCTTTTGATTCATAATAGCATGTAATTTTTGTAGAATAAAATTGATGAATTTGCAAGCCTATGGTAGTGTTATCTCCTAGAGGGAGTCTTGAGTGAAACACCAACCCTTATATACTTGAGCGAAATGAGTGAACATAGTGAGGAAAATCCATCTTAGTTTTATACTTACCTTTGATCAATTGTATCTTAAACTAAGTTTGTTTATGTGTATTGATGAAAACCAATTATGATATGTATAGTATCTTGATATTTGTGTTTGCCAAAGTTTGAAAAATTACACGCATTTGGTCCCTTTAAAAATAAACTGATAGAATGTAATGATTATGTTTAATTTGCTTTAGGGCAAGCAAAGATTTAAAGTGCAAGGAAGTTGATAGTTGTGCAAGGATAGGTTTCCCTAAGTGTTTGGCATGTGATTCTTGCATGTTTAGGATAGAATATTTATGTTTAGGGCTTAGTTTATTGTTCTTTTGATGCTTGTGATCTTTGTTTTTATTTCTTAAGTGTTTTATGATGATTTTGGGGCATGATTTATTCCTTTTGGTGTAGATATTTATCATATTTGCTTTTGGGATTGAACTCTATCAAGAGAAGAAAAGAAGAGTAAAGCAATGAAGTAGAAATCCCCACGATCTTAGGAATTCCCATAATTATGGGAATCATGGATAGAAGAGCCATGCTAGATTAACATTTTGGAATGTTTTGAAGTGTCGTGACCTATATATAAGGGTACAAAACCCTATGGCCACAAGAGACATATGTAAAAACCTTCCTTAATAGGCTAAAAATAGGTTTGGAGGCTTTGGTAAGGGAAGAATTAAGATAAACTACTTTTTTAGCAAGAATACCTCGGCTACATATTTTTCAAATTAGGAGAAAGAAGAGAAGATCGTTTTCATCATTTATTTTCTTATTCCCTCTTCTATTTTATTATCTTATGTATGGATACAATGTTAGTTGAGTGTTTGGATGACATTATGACTGGCTAAAATATAGCGTATGGATTGCTTTTGAACTAGTTTTTCGAACTCTTATTTGTTGTTTGAATGAATGGATGTTTATGATAATTTCTATGCTTAAACCCAGGAAAATATTGAGAAATTGAGCTTAGTGACTTGTGTTGGATTGAGCAATGAGAACTGAGATCCAATAGACTTGCAATTATCAGATTAATTAACTGATTATCGGGAGATTTTAATTTAACGTAATTGGGTTAGAAATATTTGATTATACCTTGAGAGAGGGTTTTGTAGATTGAGAGATTGTAAGATTAATCTAATTTAACTTGATTAGGGAATTTGATTATATATTGAGAGAGGGTGATTTAAGTAGTAAGATATCTTGGGTTAAGCATGAATCAGTCAACAAGGTAGGAGGGAGATAAACTAGAGATAAAAGTAATTTATAATCTTTAATCTTGGATTCAAAAGTTTTTGCACATTATTCTCCTAATTGTTCATTGTTAAATTGCCTTATTTAGTTTACTTTTTAGTATTTATTGTTTAAATTTGTGCCTTAAACAAAGTTTAACTTTAATTAAAGTGGGACGATATTATAATCCCCACAATCGTAAGAATTCTCATGATTGTGGGAATTATGGACAAAAGAGCCATGCTAGATTAAAATTCTAAGTTTTTTTGAAGTGTCTTGACCTATAATGGCAAAAAACTGTAAGGCCACCAGAGACATTAGTAGAAACCTTCCTCAAGAAGCTAAAGACAGGTTTGAAGGCTTTGGTAGGTGAAGAATTAAGACCAACTACTCCTTTTTTGGCAAGAATACCTTAGCTACATAATTTTCGAATGAGGAGAAACAAAAGAAGATTGTTTTCATCATCTAGTTTCTTATTCCCTCTTCTATTTGATTATCTTATGTATGGATACTATATTAGTTGAGTGTTTAGTCGATATTATGAGTGGCTAAACTATGTTTAGGGATTATTTTTGAACTAGTTTGTTGAAGTCTTATTTTGTTGTGTTTAATTAATGGATGTTTATGATAATTTTTATGCTTAAACCTTACAAAATATTGAGAAATTGAGCTTGGTGACTTGTGTTGAGTTGTGCAATGAGAATTAGCATCCAATAAAATTACCACATTAATTAATTAATTAGAAAGAGATCTTAATTTAATTTAAGTTGGTTAGGGACATTTGATTATACCTTGAGAGAGTGTTTTGTAGATAGAAAGATTGCAAGATTAATCTAATTTAATTTGGTTTGGGACATTTAATTATACATTGAGAGAGTGTGATTGAAGTAGTAGGATATCTTGGGTTAAGAATGAATCAATCAAAAAGGTAGGAGGGAGATAAACTAGGGATAAAAGTAATTCCTAATCTTTAATCTTGGATTCAAAAGTTTCTACACATTCTTCTCTTAATTGTTCATTGTTAAATTTTCTTATTTAGTTTACTTTTTAGTATTTATTGTTTAAGCTTGTGCCTTAAACAAAGTTTAACTTGAATCAAGTGGTGACTAAATTCAATTCTTGTGGGTGTATATCAGCCGATACTATAAGTTTTGATCTGTGTAACCATAGTGTAGCACAAAACAAGTTTGTAGTTAGGTTGGAAAATTGCATGCTATCTGTTATGATTAAAGTTGTGGTGGGTTACTAGACTATCTAAAAATCCAATTTACTGACCTTGATTTCTTTGGCTTCATTATTGCAGTTTCTTGCTTTTTCTTGCATCAATTTGCCTCTTGGGAGTGGCAATTGAAAGGGTACAAATTGGAACTTGTTCTTCTTGAGAGAAAAGTTTAGTTTGCAAAGAACTCCTAGAGTAAAGATATTAGGAGCTGAGTTGTGAGTGATTTAGAGAGCCAACACGTGAGGGAGAGACTTTTTTTTAAACATTTTCCTACAGGTTTTAAATCATGTCCATTACTAGAAATTCATTATAAGGCAAATAAGCGTTTGAAGGTGGAGATTGGGACATTAACCTAATTATAGTCAAGTCACAATAAAAAAATTTGAGAGGATCTTTAGGGAGATGGAGGACATCAAGGAGAAGTTAATAAAAATGTCTTTGTGAAGTTAAACTCTCAATCTAGCCTAAGGGAGAGGACACTTAAAAAACAACCATTATGATTTTGAAGATGATGATGACCAACTTAGCACCTTTGAAGAAGTTGGGAATTATAAGGGTAATAAAGTTGGTCGAGCCAGAGGAAGATTGGGTAAAAATGTTTGAGGAAAAGTTGGGTATGGGAATGAGAGAGGAGTAGAGGCTAGAGTGGATAAAAAATAGGTAGTATTGAAATATCAAGGGGCATATCGCATCACAGTGTCCAATTGACATACCATGATGTTGATGGAAAATGGAAACATTAAGTCTGAGAGTGAACCTGATGATGAATTACCACCAAATGATGTTGAGAGTGATGGAGAACAATATCTAGTAGAGGGAGAGGTCTTTGTTATAAGGAGAGCACCACATGTGCAAGAGAAGGAGGAAGATGATATGCAACCTGAGAACATATTTCACACCCCATGTCATATTCAAGGAAAGGTGTGTAGCATGATCATAGATTGAGGGAGTTGCAATAATGTAGCAAGTGAGGTGATGGTATAAAAAATGAATTTGCCTACCAATAAGCATCCTAGGCCATATACTCTTCAATGGTTGAATGATAATAGAGAAGTAAAGGTGGAAAAGTAGGTTTTGGTTGGCAAATATCGTGATGAGGTTTTTTGTGATGTGGTACCTATGCAAGCTAGCCATATTCTTTTGTACAAAATTTGGCAATTTGATTGACATGTGATACATGATGGTTTCAAAAATTAGTACTCTTTTTTAATAAATGGAAAATTAATCACTCTTGTACCATTAACACTGTAATAAGTATATAAGGATCAAATGATAATTAAAAATGAGCGTGTGAAGAAAAGAGAATGTGAAATTAAGTGTAATGGGAAAGAAAGGAGTGCAAGAGATTGAAAAGAGAGAAAATGTCAAAATAATACAGAAAAAGGAGCAAGTGAGTGCAAAGGAGAAAGAGAGAAAACAAGAGAGTTTCTTTGTAAAACAAAGTGATGTCAAAAGAGAGCTTTTTATTCTAAACAGCCTATGTTTGTAGTTTTGTACAAAGAGGCATTGATAAACACTAACGGCATTAATTCTTCTTTACCGAGTGTTGTTGTTTCTCCTTTGCAGGAATTTGGCGATGTGTTTGCCAAAAAAGTTCCAAGTGGTTTGCCACCAATTCAGGAATATAACACCAAATTAATTTCATCCTTGGTGCTTCAATTCCAAACTAACCAACCTATAGAAGTAATCCTAGGGAAATAAAGGAACTTTAATGGCAAGTAGAGAACCCATAGCTAAGTGTGAGGGAAAGCATGAGTCCGTGAGTTGTTTTGGTGTTGTGCCCAAAAAGGATGGGACATGGAGGATGTGTGTTGATTGCTAAGCCGTAAAGTATAGACATCTCATTCCTAGATTAGATGATATGGTTGATGAATTGCATGGTTCTTATGTGCTTCCTAAAATTGATTTGAAGAGTGGATATCTTCAAATCAGAATGCATAAGGGAGATAAGTGGAAAACAGCCTTAAAAACAAAATATGGTTTATATTAGTGATTTGTTATGCCATTTGCTTTAACTAATGCACCTAGAAAATTTATGAGTTTAATGAACCATGTTTTCGTGCTTTCATTGGCAAATTTGTGGTTGTTTATTAAAAAGTGTTCCTTTTGTACATATCAAATTGTGTTTCTTGATTATATTATTAGTGCTAAGAGAATTTCAGTTGACAGGGAAAAGGTTAGAGCTATTATTCGTGGTTGGCCTACACCTAGGACAATTACTGATTTGCTTAGGTTTCATGGTTTGACTAGCTTTTATAGGATATTCATTACAGATTTCAGTACAACAACTGCATTATTGAATGAAATTGTTAAAACGAATGTTGGTTTTAAGTGGGGTGATGAACAAGAAAATGGATTCAACTTGATTAAGGATAGGTTGAGTTCTATACCATTGCTTGCTTTACCTGACTTTGCTAAAACTTTTGAGATTGAGTGTTATGCTTCAGGTATTGGTATTGGAGTTTTTTTTAAGTTGCATTTGGAAAGTTTTATAGGCATGATGAGTATTTATTTCTAGAAAATAGATTATGTGTGCCTATGTGTTCTTTGAGGGATTTGGTTGTAAGGGAAGCTCATAATGTGGTTTGATGGCATTTTTGTGTGAGGAAAACCTTTATATATCTTGCATATGCATTTCTTTTGGCCACAAATGAAGCGTGATGTTGAGTGAATTTGTTAGAGGTGCATCACTTATAAACAAGCCAAGTCTAAGGTCTTACCTTATGGTTTGTACACTCCTTTACCCATATCTAGTGAACTATGGGTTGATATCTCTATGGTTTCTTAATTGGGATTGCCTAGGCCAAAATAGGATAGGGATTTGGTTTTGTTGTTTTTGACAGGTTTTCCAAGATGGTGCATTTCATTGCTTACCACAAAACTGATGATGCCAACAATGTTACTGATTTTTTCTTTAAGGAAGTAGCTTGTTCACATGGTAAGTCGAGAAGCATAGTTTCTGATTGTGATGCAAGGTTCTTTAGCTACTTTTGGAAGACATTGTGGATATGTTACGAACCAAACTTCTCTTTTCAACCTAACTCTATCTGCTTTATTGTGTTCTATTATCCAAAAGAATTTGAAGAATTAGGAAGAGTGTTTGTTGCGTGTTGAGTTTGCTTACAATCTAAATGTGCATTTTGCTACTGATCTTTCACCTTTTGAGGTTGTGTATGGATTTAAGCTATCAAATCTATTAACTCCTTTGTGATGAAAGAGCTAGCTTCAATGAAAAAAGGAAGGCTGAAATGCCTGAAAGGGTAGCAATTTGATAAGCGTACTAAATAATATGTTACTCAAGCAAACAAATGGCGAAAGAAAGTTGTGTTTCGACTAGGAGATTGGGTTTTGGGTGCATATCCATAAGGAGAGGTCTCTAGCTCAAAGGTGTATCAAGTTACATCCTCGAGGTGATGGTCTATTCCAAATTGTTGTGAGAATTAATGATAATGCCTATAAAATAGATTTCCCAGGTGAGTATAGTGTTAGCACTACATTCAATGTTTCTGATCTTTCTCCCTTAGACGTATGTGAAGAATTGGGGATGAATCCATTTTGAGGAATAGGAGAATGATGAGAACCAAGGAACTAATGTGAGCACAATTACTAAAGACCCTTTGCACGTTTTGGATGGTACAATTACAAGGTCAAGAGCTAAGAAGATGAAGGAAGCACTGAATGGGCTAATTCAAGATATCTGCACCAAACAAATTATTTTTGACCAAAAGAGAAACCTTAAAGATGAAACTTATAGCCTAACTATTATTAATGTGGTCCAAGTACTTAGTGGACATATATTAGAGTCAGATGGGACACTTTAACAGCAAGGAGACATATAAAATATATATTAGAGACATATATTGGAGAGCTTGAACATCAAGTAGACATATAAAATATATATTAGAGACATATATTGGTATGTGATCTTAACACCTCTTAGATTAGGATAGCAAGAGATTTCAAATTGAGAGAAAAGCAAGAGAGTGTTCGAGAATAGAGTGATTGGTTAACATCGTTATACATAAGCTAGTCAAAGAAGTAGTTAGTTAAAGGCAAACTTCCTTGTACATTACTACAAGTAACTATTGCATTGATAACATAGCACTCTTGTTTTCACCCTAACTAACATAGGCAGCAACTCTTTTTTCATAAAAAAAGTAATTAAACTAAAAAAGGAGGAAGGTCTATAGAAACATTGAGCAAGAATGCTTTACATAAATAAGAAGATAGCAACAACCTATAGCAGTCAAAGCTAGTGACAAAAGGAGAGAAAAAACCAGCCTACAAAACTAAATCAACCAGATCACAACAGGCCAAAACTGGAAGTGAGAAATTAGGCCCCAACCTAGATAGCAACTGCAGGGCCATTACTAAGTCTCAACTTAGCCAACGGGAGAGGATTACCAAATTTGTTGAAGGCTGCTAAAAGGCTTATAGAAGCTAATCTCTAGAGCCTCTACGGGATCTTTTGTGTGCTTGGCTTTGAGTCGTGCTTTTTCCTTTACCGACTTATATTTGGGGTTTGTTACTCATTTTTTGTCTGGCCTTAGGAGATTCCACTGGGCCAATTTTTCTCCTCCAAGAGTCAGAATCCATAATAGCTTGGTCAGGATTTTTGCTTCTTAGTGACTGATTGGGGTCCTAGTCAAAACTATAGGGAGGGACTAGGTGGGAGGTGGCAGTAGTAAAATCTTCTTCTTTGGATTTGTTAGGATCATAAATCTAAATTGGTTCATTTCTAATAGGTAGAGGACACTTCTTAGAAGCTCTTTTTTGCAAGAATAGATTGGTTGAAGTAATGCAGCTCTTCTAGATAAGCTAGCATTTGTGGAAGCACTTGAAAAGGAAAGGAGTATAAGACTTGAAACATAGAAAAATTAGAAATTTAAAGGTTCTAGTCGAGTTTAATGTCATTGTTATTGAACCTAATGGACTTGTGGTGAGTGGAGACAAAATTTTCTCTAATAAAATAATAGGTAGAGACAAAGATGCCCTAAATACTAGTCTGCTTATCTCTAAAAATTATAAAATTCTGTCATTCCCCTCCTTCCAAAGGAAGTAAGCACAAGAAGAGAAAACAATATTAAGTAAGGCAGAATCATCGTAGTTGCTTTTAGAGTATTGATGGATCAATTTCCCCTTAGAGAGAAGCTAGCCAAGGTTCCATGAATGACAACAAAGGCGAAGGACACTAGTCCAAAGATTACTTGAGTACTGATAGTTAAAGAAGAGATGACCATGGGACTCTCCATCCGATGTGTAAAAAATATCGAAATTAGGACACTAAGTGTACTGTAGACAGTCCACGGTTGAAAGTCTATCTTTGAAGGGGTAACCAAAGGGTGAAACCATGCTTGTGAAGGATGTAGGAAGGCCACGTCAACTTAGCCCAGAAAATGGAACCAGATGGGGGAGAAAGAAAGTGGTAGGCCTCTTTATTGTAGAAGATGTTTATTCTAACTTCCCATATAAGGAGATCCTATCTGAATTTGCTTAAGTTCCAGGAGTTCTAGAGAGTTAGCTTGCAACTAGTTCCAGCTATTTTTATGCATTATAAAGGTAACTTTACTTCATCTGTTCACCCCTAAATTGGACAAGGTGTTATAAAGAAGACCAGCAGGTTGTTAAGGGTCAAAACAAAGAAACGCATCTGCACCATCCTCAATTTGGAATGTAAATTTCTAGATGAAGGTATCTCTAGTTTTCAAGATCTTTTTTAGGGTCCAGGAATCCTTAGAGGTCAAGGAGTAAGACCAAAAACTCTTATGTTGTAGAATGACACCATGGACCCACTTTACCCATAGGGTTTCAACATCTAAAAAATGGATCCAAATTCTCTTGGCTAAAAGAACTTTATTCCAAGGTTTCAGAAGTATGATGCCTAAGCCACCCTTAGATATTGGTTTGTAGACTTCTTCCCAATTCACTTTGGAATGATGGCCAAGGGTGGATGTACCTGACCAAAGAAAAATTCAAAGCTTCTTTTCAACCTCTTTAGTAATCCTGGCAAGCAAGAGGAAAAAGGAAGACCGGTAAACATGGAAGGAACTAAAGAGACTAAATTGACTAGTTGAAGCCAACCTGCAAATGATAAAGATTTATTAATCCAAAAGGAAATTCCATGTTGTATTTTATGTAGAAGGGGGTGCAATCTGCTTTGCTTGGTTTGGAAGAAATTAAAGGGAGCCTTAAGTATTTGATAGGGGGAGAGCCAATGGTGAAGCCCGACAATCTAGAAACTAATGCAATGAGGTTAGGAGGAGAAGGAGCAACAAAATCTTTCTTAAGAAGGTTGATGGATAGCCTGGATAAAGAACATAAAAGAGTTAGGGTTTGGAGAAGAGTATGAATAGAAGGAGAGTCAGCTTTATAAAAAAGGAGGAGATCATCTACAAAACATAGGTGACAGAGTTGGAGCTTGTCATATTCAAGTGGTAAGAGAAATTGGAGTGGGAGGTAGTATGGAAATGGATGATTTTGGTAAGAACTTCTATACAAATGATGAAAAAGTAATCAGACAGTGGTCTACTTGTCTTAGGCAACAAGTGGTTTTAAGGAATTGGGTAGGTTCACCATTGACAAGGATAGCCATAGAAGGAGTTGTAATACATTCTTTGATCCAATTGATAAAAGGGGGAGGGAAGGACATTAGTTGGAGGGATGGAAGAAAAAAATCCCACTTAATGGAATCATAAACTTTCTTGAGGTCTATCTTGAAGGCACATCTGTTATGACCATTATCAGGATGGTAGTTGTGGAGGATTTCTTGAGTAAGGAGGATATTATCACCTACATTTTGTTGTACAATAATGGCTAATTTGTTGGCACTAATGAGAGAAGGAAGAACATGTTTGATACGATGAACAAGCAATTTGGCAATGACTTTGTAAAGAATATTACAGTAGGAAATTGGTCTAAAGTTTAAGGCCGCAGATGGGGAAAGAGTTTTTGGAACAAGGGTGAGAAAGGTGGCATTTATCTCCTTTAGCATCTTCTTATGGGCAAAGAAATCTAGGAAAACTGAGTTAAGTTTGTCTCCAAGGATCTTTGGAAGGACGGAAACTAAAAAATGCCTATTTTATTTCTGAGGTAGAAAAGGGGGCATTAAGCCCCTCAATTAGAGGGAGATAAAGCTGACACTTGACAAATCTACTCAGGTTGCTAAGCCCTACTGGGGGAGGGTAAAATTGCCCTGTGGTGTCTTTAACGAACTTGAACAGGTACTAGTTAATATCTGAGGAATGGGAAAGCAAGGAATTATTGAGTCCCATTAGGGTAGGTTTTTTAGTCCCATGGTGAAAGAACTTAGTATTTTTGTCGCCCTCTTTTAACCAGATAACCCTAAATTTTTATTTATAGAAAGATTATTGAATGGAGAGGGCTGATAAGTAGTCCAATAAAGCCTACTTTTCAACTGATTTCATAGATTTGGAAAGGGGGAGGAGGATACAAATAATGAAATTGAAGCAAGGTGAGTCTGAGCTAAGAGAACATTGAGATCCACATCATTAACTTCTCTTCTATTAAGAAATTTGAAAGAAGTTTTCAGATTACCCTATAATGGGAGTACCAAAGATAGAGGTCTACCAGATAACAGCAGGGGAAAAGGAAGGGAGAAGGGTTAAGAAGTTAAAGAACTTGAAGGAAGTAGCTTGTTTATAGGGAACAGGGAAGTAGAGGGTAGCTAGGCTAAGATCTGAAAATAAAAGGGGAGCCAAAATGAGCTAAGGAAGCTGGGAACTTAATAAGTTAAGGGGTTGACTAGAATTCTATCCAATTTCTTAGCTATGAAAGAGGGGTGATCTTGCTTGTTTGACCAAGTGTGGAAAACCCCTAAGATCAGCAATTGAATAGGCTTTAAAATCTAGAATGATTTTAGCACTAGAATGAGAAGGATTAGAGGATTTAGATGAATAGGGGGTAGAATTAAAGTCCCTAGCTAAAGCCTAAGGGGAGGACAGGAGTTGATTGGAGAGAGACTTAAGATTAGACCAGAGGGAAGATCTTTGAGACACGTCATTGCAACCATAAATATAGGAAAGGGCAAATTGCTAAGGACAACTAAGGGTAGAAATATTAAAATGGAGGAGTTAGTCAGAACTAAAAACAAGATGGCAACAGATAACTCCAGGGCTCCAGGGATAAATGATCCTAGCATTAAAGGCTAGGTCAAGATTTGGGAGAAGGAATGATTAAGGAGGAGGCCATGGATAATGGAATGGAGCCGGGAGATAGAGTTAATTCTAGATTCTAAGATACAAAAAAAGGCAAAGTGAGAGGAATGGGTAAAATGCTTAAAGTCTAAAACATTTTAGGGTTTGTTAAGACCCCGAACATTCCAAAAGATGAACTTCATAAGGAAACACTCTAAGAGGTTAAGGGAAGGTTTTTTTCCCTTGGCCTATTTTCGAGACTTCTTCTTTCGTCTTTCTATAGAAATAAAAACCTCAGATTCAATATGAGTTCAAAATCTTCTTAGTCAGATAAAGTAACTGAGAGAGATAAGGAATTTACAAATAGTGTCATCAATCACTACACTGGAGGGTAGGTCTGCATTCCCAGTGGGGGCATGGTCTTGAAGGACTCGACCTTGAGGTTTAACTGCCTGGTTCTATGGTGAGAGCCCTTGGTAATCTACACAGCAAAAGAGTCTTTATTAGAGGATAAGAAGGAGTCTAGGTGGTTACCAGTCTCATTAGTGGGCGGGGGTGAGGGTTTTGTTGATGGAGAGGTAAGCTGAAAGAAGCTGTTGAGGAGACTGTTGGCTTGAATCTACAGGGACTGACTGAGGAGCCCTATTGGCCTCTTGAGGAGGGGACACTAAGTGTTTAGAGCCACCATTATCCAGGTGAAGGGAGGCTTCCTACTTGAGGGAATTGGGTGGGAGCATGCTCCTAGGCTTGTTAGAGGTATTGCCACCGAGGAGGAGTTCCTCCAAAAATTCTATGGAGAAGGTAGTAGGACACCACATTCTTCTAGTAGCTTCCCATATCTTTTCCCCTTTAGTGTCATGGATTGTAAGCTCAAAAGATTCTAGAAGCTTCACCAACTCTTTTTTCAGTCCCACTAATATAGTTAAAAAGAGTGTAAGATTTAAGTGGGGAGATGAGCAAGAGAGGGCATTTAAGTTGTTAAAAGAGAAGCTTAGTATAGCATCTATCTTGACTTACCTAACTTTGCTAACACTTTTAAAATTGAGTGATGCTAGCGAGGTTGGAATAGGGGCTGTTTTGATGCAGGATAGAAAACTAATTGCATATTTCAGTAAAAAAACTTAGTGGGATAGCCTTAAACTACCCAACTTGACAGCAATATTTATGGACAAACGAATTTGTTATCCATATTGATGATGAATCATTGAAACATAGAAAGGTCAACACAAGCTTAGCAAAAGAAATGAAAAAATGGGTAGAATAAATAAAAACATTTCCATATGTGATCAAGTATAAATAGGAAAATGAAAACATTGTGGTAGATGCATTATCTACGAGACATTGATTGCTAAGCAAATTAAATGCTAGATTATTATGATTTGAACATATTAAAGATATGTATAATTATGATCATGATTTTGGTAATGTATTTAAGGCATGTGATAAATCTGGATTAGGGAATATCTTTAGCATGAAGGGTATTTGCTTAGAGAGAATAGGTTGTGTATCCCCTAATGTTCCTTAAGAGAGTTATTAGTTAAAGAATCACATTAAGGAGGTTTAATGGGCCATTTTGGTATTAAAAAGACTCTTGACATTTTGAATGAACACTTCTTCTAGCCATATATGAGGAGAGATGTAGAAAGA
>JAOXYD010248097.1:0-16592 GCA_028565735.1 Pinacopodium congolense
TCACACAAACATAATCTAACAAGCACTCTTAAATATGTATACATCTTAAAATCTAAAGACACTTAATCAAACTTGTAAGGATCGTATTCTGTATGATAATGTTGTATCTTACTCCTTACTTTCTCTATCTATTTATAATGAAAAAATCACTAAACCAACCGTTGAACTATCCGTTGCTAAACTATCCGTTGTTGGTGAATTTATTTCTTTTGACCGTTAGACATCTCTTGTTACCATTGTATATATTTTCTATCCGTTGGACAAATTTTCTATTCATTGAGTAATGTGACCGTTGGCTCAATTCGGTCGACTAATAGGCCATGTTAGGTCGACTGATCTTCTAAACTTGTTTATTTGGTCGATTGATAGCCAACGTTCGATCCACTATTCTTCATTTGGTCAACCGATCTCCCCTAAGACGTTCATTCATTCGACGGCTCTATATCGTTCGGTCGACCGATCCTTCCTTTAATGCTATAGTTCAGTAGACCGATCATCTGTATTCAGTCGACCAACCTTCAGTCGTCAGCGTCAATATGTAATTGTTTAACTAGACCTCTTCTTCTTTAACATACATATCTTTAAACACACTTAACAAAAATATTAGTAGAAGGGGTGGTTTATCATCATCAAAATTGGGTGAAACCTCCTTTAGTTCAACAATCTCCTCCCTTTTTATTGATGACAAAAATAAAATGATTTAAACAATACAATTAGTTCAACATGATCAATTTCAAGATTCAAGTGATTCAATTCTCACTAACTCCCCCTTATTTCATGCATATGTAGTTCTACCTAAAAATATGCTTCTCCCCCTTTTTGCCCTCATTTTTTTAAGTTGTCATTTAATCTTTTCTAGTTATGTCATTTTCTTTCTTGTTTAGAAAATTCTTTTTGAGATGGATCCTCTCTATTCACTTAGAGTTTTTACTTCTTTCTATTTTCAGTAGTTCTCATTGAAAATATCCTTCATCTCCTTCATTAGCTTACTTAGATTCTTGCTCCGTAACATTTTCCTTTAACCAAATCTCAATCCTTCATGTTTTCTCTTTTAGAATCCTCCCCACTCCTTTCCATTCTTTACTTTTTGCCTTTATCATTCCTCCTTTGCTCTCCTCCTGGACTTTTGTAAATGATTTTTTGTTTGTTTTTACCCTCTTTCTCTTCAACATCTTCGGTGATTGTTTCGTTTTTTCCTTCTTATTCTTTGCAAGGATTGGCTTCCAATTTGTTAATCTTTTCTTGTCTTCCTTAAGAATTTTGTTCCTAATGCCTCCTTTTCTACCTTTCCTTCCTCTCCTAAGGTTGGTCCATCCAATTTTTCTACTAGATTTTTTGGTCAAAAGTAGTTAAGGATGAAAAACCCTTAAGTCTCTTCCGTCAATCCCTCTGTCTCTCTCTCTCTAACAATGGACTATTGGTATCTTCAGTAGAAGTTCTCAAATTAAAAACGCCAAGGTGGCACTTGTCACAAGGACCTTTCAGGTGTAATAAATTTGAATGAAATTGCTTAAATCTTCATGCGATAGTTAATCTTTAGTTTGCAAAAACCTAACTAAGCCTTCTTTTTTATATTTTCAAATGCCTCATACACACTCATAGTTAAGGTGTTTCACTTACTTTTATCTCATAAATATTTGCACAATTTTACTAAAAGAATGGACATGAGATAGATATGATACCTTTTATTGCATTATTCATAAATAATATAAAAAAAATAAATCGAGTTACTTCGTTTTTAAAGCATTATACAATAAGAACCTACTACTGGAAGCCCTTACAAAGAACTTTTTCATAAAAGCCTTCAAACTCTCACAAACAAATGGTTAATGTAAAATTGCACCTTGCACTTTTTAAAATGAAATACCAAGGATGCCTTTATATAGGCCTACAAGAAGTTAAGGACTAACCAAGCTGTTTACCCAGTTTCTCGACTAACTTCAATAAGTTAGTAGGGAGTTACCACTTTTTATACTAACTCCACTAAGTTAGTGGAAAGCTACACCACCGAGGCTACTAACTCCGTCAAAGTAATGGAGAACAAGGACTTAAATCATGCTCACTCTATGTTATATCATCAGTTCACTTTCCCCATACTTAAAGAAGTCCTTCCACTTCGTAAGATAGTGCTCTACTTTTCTAAACCCATTACTCCATGTTCTCATATTGAGTTGTCATATCATTGCCTCTTATAACTGATAAGTACCTTAACGAGCCTTTGTTAGTCATCCCGAGACATCTTTATGCATGGTTCATCTAAGAACATACATGGTGAAATCATAATGCTTCATAATTAGTAAAATAACAATTTGAGTCAATTATATAATAAACCTCACAAATTCACATACTTTCAAACCTCCTCACAAAATTCAAGTACCTTCATGCACTATAGGATTTAGCATAACTTAGATTCACTAATCACCTTTGTTCCATATCCCAATTTTGTCTCTTGCTAAATTTTTTTGCCAATATGCACCAATGCATATTGAATGTTGTTTACTTTTTCTCAATATTTCATTGACACTGCCCATTTTAATCTCTTACTCACAAGTATTTACCATATTCTTTGATCTACATACTTGTTTTATGTTAACCTATATATTAAGCATTAGCTGAAACTTGCTAACACTTGCATTATTTCACCTTTTGAGATGTAGGGAGCCTACAAAAACTCCTCTTTATTTGGCTTTTTCATAAATGAAAAACTAGCTTTTCTTTTAATGCATAAGATATAACGAATTAGAATCATTATAACCTTGAACATTTTTATATTAATAAAGCATTTTTTCCAAATTCAGTAGCACAACTAGCATGATGAAGGTGATAAGAATAGGACCTGGTCATTTAGGGGAAAAGTCAATTTTCTTGAGAAAATGGTAGCATGACATCGAGTTTGATAAAATAAACTAAAAATTTGCTCCACTTTAGATCAACTTATGAAATATTTCATTACAATACTAATGAATCTAGAGATTAAGCTACTTGATAATTGTCATAAGCAAATAGGTTTGTACGAAGGAAAGTATGGCATCTTATAATAGATTAGATTATGATAAGAACTTTATAGAAGTAAAGTTGGAGAAGGAAACCTCAAGCATGATTAAAATTAAGAATATGGATGAAGATGATAATATTATAATATTTCCATCTTAGTAACCTACTAGTGGAAACTAAATCTTAAGAATGAGTGGGAAGTAAGGAAGGACACTAAGAGAACTTTAAGTACTAATAAATACTCTTAATTTATGGGCTCTTCAACTTAAACTCCTCCATTAATTTCAAATAACTACATTCATTCAGTTACTACTTAACAATACTTCTCCTAACTTCCTCAAGTTAACATAATGGTTGTTTAAGCTCTGGAAACCAAAATTTTTGATATAAATGCCACTTTTGAGCCCTCTGTAATTCAATTTCCACTAGCCATCAACATTTTTAACCAAGTCCTCTTTTAGAACTGTGATACTATCTCAAGGTTTTGGCTTGATATGTGCTTTTATTCTATCCCTTATAGCTCCCCCTTCAATAAACATGTCTAAAAAATTTATTGTGAGGATTATGGGTCCTCGATTCTTTAGCATAAACCAAAAAAAAAAAAAAAAGGTTGATAGAAGTCAAGAAAGAAGGCTCTTTTAGGTAAAAACATCCCTTTTCCCTTAATGTTGATTTTAGCCTAAAATATTAAATGTTTTAAGTACCTATCAATGTAGTTAACAATAAAGGATTTATTATCCTTCTAGAAGCCTAATATTGTTAATTTTTTAAAGACTAAGGTCAAAGCTCATAACTTAGACAAAATTGTACCCTTTATCTTATTAATTACCCCTTTGTTAATGATCTATATTGTCACTACAATGATTATATTATTGCTTCTTGGGACCATTCTAATGCCTTTCTTATTGCTCTTAACTTCACTGATCAATTTATCCATATGAAATCAACCTTTTGTTAAGTAATTATTTTATATTGGTCATAAGCAACTTTAGATAGACCTTATCTTAATTAGCTAGAGGACTAATTCATCTTACAATTTAAAGGCACCTATAGAATAATGGATCAAGGAATATTATATTTAAAAATTGTGTTTCTTTTTTTTTTAATTAAGTGATGTAAGATTTGAAGCAACCTATACTTCGAATAACAAATATAATGGTAGATTATTGATCAAAAACAAACTCGACAGAGCAATAACAAATGTAATTTGACTTAATGATTTCCCTCATTCTTAGACCACTTTTGAAAGCCCCCATTTTTTTTAATCATTTCCTTAATGTAGTTAACTTAGGTACTTTTCAAGCAATTGAAGCACTCTTTTTTTAAGTTCAGTAATTACCATGCGTTTGACTCTAAATTTGAAGAAGGAGTTCGTAAAAGTCTTTCCATTACCTTTTTTTTTAACTAAGGGAAATTCTAATAATTGGCTTTGATGATGATAAAACATAATTATTATTAATGGTTTTTTTTATGTGTCAGAAAAATAAGTTGATGTAAATGTATGAGGGAAATATTAAATCCAAAAGTGGAGGTTAATTCATGAAGAAAATGATGATGAAGAGTGTTAGAGTGAAGGTTAAGATATGAGGACCAAAATTGAATAGGCTTAGGAATATGTCTTAGTATACAAGTTTTCATGATCTTAATTAATGCTTGAAAAGGACTCACTTATGCATGTCACATTTACATAAGCATTTACATATAGGTTTTAGAAAAATGTTTTAGTGAAATTAAATTTGATTATGATGTTGACTTGTTAAGAATCAATTTAAAATGGTATATAAGTATGAAATTGCATAATTAAGAGGAAATATGTGAAATTTTTAAAGAAAGCCTCTTGATGTGTAAAATTGATTTGAAATATTGTTTCAAGTTCCTTAAGTGTGTTTAAATATGTTTAAGTGAATTTTATATGTGAAAAATAATTTTAAAATAGTTAGGAAAGTTTTGGAAATTTTTAGGGAGGTTTGAAGTTGTTTAAAATGAAAAATTTTAACATCTAAGGAAAATTTTGTATTTGAAAAAAATATAATATTTTGGAAATTAAAATAGCATTGAAATTGGTTTTTAATTTTGTGTGAAATATTTTTGGAGTAAAAGAAATAGGTTGCTATGGTTATGAATTGTTTTAGAAATGGTTTAAAAACAAAGTTCCAAAGTTTTGTTAAATTTGTCATAAACTAAGGCATTTTGTATTTTTTATCTTATTATATATGTCTTAGTATTCAATTTCATTTAAGAAATAATTTGAAACTTGTTTGAAATGGTTTGGAAGTGAAAAATTCATGTTTGGTTGGTTTTGAAACGTGTTTTACAATTCCATAAAATTTGGAAGTAAGTTTGGTTATTAACCAGTTAACTGTTTATTTATAGGTCGACCAATGCCTTCATTTTAACTTAGATAAGTTGACCATTGCTTATTAGGTTAATTGATGCCTCTAATTATTAATAAGATAGTTCAACCAATTAAAGATTGGTTGACCAGTCATATAGGTTGATCAATCCTCAATAGGTTGACTGATCCTCTAAAAGTTACAACGACGAGTTTTCATATCTCTAAAAGCTATAAAACTCTTCTAATGACTTTATAAGCTTATAATCTCTCTATATATGAGTCTTATAACAATTGTTTCAATCTTTATGCCATTTTAAGAGAGTTCTAAGATTACAAAGCTGTCTTGCTTAAATTTTGTAAGTGTTTATGTTTCCTTTGATTTGATCTTATTCTTTCACGTTTAATTCCATCTTTATTGTTTCAATCTATTTTTTTATTTATTAAAGTTCCAGGATGTTTATTTTTTTATTCGTCCTTGGAAAGTTTATATTAATTTTTATTGTTGTCCTCTTATTAAAATATTATTAAAGGTGTGTTTCGTCTGTTGATTGGGGATTTAATTTTATGTTGTGTTGTTATTGTTTGATATGTTTCTCTTTGTCATTAAAAAGATTATTAAAAAAATTCTCTTCATCTTTAAGAAAGAATATATGATTTTTTTGGTTAAAAATGATTTATCATTGATTTATATTGTTTATTATTTTGAACAAACTTTAGGGAATGCAATAAATACTAGTATTGTATTAGTTGAAATTTAAGCCCCTTCTTGTATTGATTTTTGGATTAAAAAAGTTTTGAGTTATGTGTTCTTTAGTTAAGCCTAAGAGAATGGTTTTTATGGGTAATTTTTTTGTGATAAAATTGTTAAATTTCAATCTTTATTACAAGAGTCCCTCTTTACCTATTTAAAGTAAGATTTTATTAATTCCTCTTCACCATTTTGAAAGAAGAATGTGTTTGGTTTACTCTTCACTCTTAAGGAAGATTGTAAGGTTGTTCTTCACCTCCTTTGTGAAAAGAAGATTGTTATAAAGATCGTTCCTCATCTCCTTTGTAGAAAGTTAAAATTTTAAGGGTTACTATTCAATCTAAAAAAGATTTGGAATAGTTAAAACTCCAACATCAAGTGTGTTGGAAGTGGAGTAGGCAATTATTTTCATTGCCAAACTATTATAAATCTAGATGTCTCTATTTATTCCTTATCTCTTCATATTTATGTATATTGTGTTTGATTCATAATTGATTGAATTTAATTTTTATTATCTCAAGCATTAATATTCCATATAGGTTGAATTTTGATTTAGTGATAATATATAGTTAAAAATTATTTTAAATAGAATAGGTTGTTAGTTTTTAAAAAAATTTTAAACACTCAATTCACCTCCCCTCCATTTGAGTGCCATAGGGTTTATACATTTCAAGGACATCTTTTATGCAAATGTTTGATGAAATTAAAGGGAAGTAAAAGGGAGCTCAAGTTACTTAATTGCAAATTTATATGTGACAATAAAATTTATATTTCTGCATATGAAAAGTTTCTGTGAAAAAAATCCTTTTAACAACACTTACCAAATAGTAGAAAATGAAGCTCATTACTTATATTAAGGCCTGAGAATTATCTTTTTTTTTTTACTTAAATAGTAGGTAAGAGTCTTCTAATTGAAAGATGTAGACTCTAAATCCTCCTTCTTCCATAACACTCTTTTAAAAAGCAAAAATGTGAACAATATATTATCTCTGATTCACCTATAAAAAAAATAATAATAGTGTTGAACCAAAGGAGGTTCCAATATTAGTTTTTGATGATAACGAAAAGTGATTATTACTAATAATTTTCTTTATGATGAAAGGTTTGAAAGATAGGTTAATTTGGTGTTGGTTTGAAGTGAAAAGTTTGGATTTAAAGGCACAAAAATGTATATAAGGAAAGATCAGGAAATTTAGGTGTCTTAATAACCATAGATCTTAAATTTGCATTTGTAATTACATAAATTTTCAAAAGTGCATAAACTTTCATAAGCCATGACAAATTTTGTTTTTTTAGTTCAACTGAAATCTCTTGGTGCTTAAAAATACTTTAAGGATGCTTTAGAAATTTTGTGAATTGATTTTAAAATGAAAAGAATGATTTTGAAGTTTTAAAAATGTTGTAAAGATTGAAAGTTTGAAAAACTTGAATAAGATATTAAATTGTTATAAGCTAAGACACATTTTATTTTAAGTTAAATTGAAGTTCTTGTATCTAAAATTATTTTGGGAAAGTTTTAAAACTTGTCAGAATCTATTAGGAAGTGAAAGGAATAGTCTTGAAATCTATAGAATTTAGAAAATCAATTTTCAAATTGACTGATCAACTAGTCTTTGAGAAGTAGATGATTAGTATAGAAAATTAAAAGGTTTGATAAACTAGTTTACATGATGTGTTCAACCAGTTAGAGTGAGTGGCTGACTATTCGAGCATCTAAATGCATAATCATTAGTTTAAGTCTTGATCCAGTGGCTTTTTTAACATGTTTAATGGCTAGGAATTGTATCTAATGGGTTTTGGTGCTTAGAAACATTCTAAATAAGAGTTTTATGGGCTATTAAAGAATCTTTTTTAAGTTTTATAATTGTTTTGAGTATTGAAAGTGATCAAAGCTAGTTTTTTAGCATCCATTTTAAACCTTTTATATTTTTGTTAAAAAATTTTGAGTTTTCAGATTTCAATCTAACAAGTTTCATTTGTAAAGCTTTCAAGAAGTTTTTCATTCATATTATTCATCTTGATAAGCTTTTGAGTCCTTTGATTAATGGATTTTTAAGTGAAAAACGTTAGAGGTATATATCTTCTTATAAAAGGGGCTCTTGTGATTGTTGGAAAGGTTCTTCTTCACCTTTAAAAAAGATTTGTGTAAGATTATTTTTCACCTTTAAAAAAGAAATATTGGGTTTGTCAAGGGTTCCTTTTCACCTAAAGAAGATTTAGACTTTTTTATTGATATTATAATTTCTAACAAGATTGTTGGAGAGTGGATCTAGGTAATAAAGAATATTATTGAACTACTATCAAATTTGCTTTTGTATCCTCTCCTTCTTATCTCTTTATTTCTATTTGTCCAATTGCCTTATATCGTTATTATGAGATTTTGACATAAGTGTATTCATCACATTTAGGTTAAATTGTGGTATAAGGATTGTATTTTCGCCAAAATCAGTTTGGATGCTTAGTTTAAAAATTTTTAAGCACGTAATTCACCTACTCTTAAAGTGCTGCTAAGACTAAGAATTGGTATAAAAGCTAGTAACACATTGTTCATAAAATTTTCTAATGAAAATTATGAGTTAAGATATAAACTTGGCATACTTTATAGTATTTACTATTTAAAAGGGGTAAAATATAATAAGGGTATCATTCTTTAATGGGAATGATTATTTAAATTGAAAAACTATGATGAAAATTCTTTTTATGACCACAAATATTGATTTGTGGGAAATCGTTAGTAATGGGCTACACATTCTCTCCAAAGTTATAGGAATTAAAAGAGTATCTAGGAATTGACAAGGAAAATTTTGAGTTCCCTATCGAAGACTTAGAAGGCTAAAGTGATAGCAATCCAAAAGGCAAAATATTTGAATACCTTATCATTAAAAGAACTCATTGATTCTTTCCTCATAAATGAGATGCAACTTAAAGAAACAAAAGGGGAGGTGATTGTGTCCAAGAAGAAGAACCATTTAAGACCTTAAAAGAAGCTTCAAGTGATGAGGAGACAGCATAAAGTGGGAGGGATGATGAAATCATAGTTCTCCTAATGAGAAAGTTCAAAATATTTTTAAAGAAGGGCTTTACAAAAAAAAAGAGAAACCTAAAAAAGGTAAATCTAAATTTAAGAGAAAACCTGCTCATATTGTCTACTTTAAATGTAGGAAACCAATACATATGAGAACTTAGTGTCATATCATAAAAGAAAATGAGAATAATAAAAGGAGTAACAAGAAGGAGAAGAGGGAGAACAAGAAGAAAAAGGAATTTAAAGCTACAACATGGGATTATTCTAGTAATTGATAATATCAATAAACCTTACATACACAGAGGATGTAGATATATCATTCAACATGTGAAAAAGTATATATTGGTGAGTTAACATGCTAACTTTGCTTTCCTTAACTTGACTTGTACCTTCATGACCCACTTTTAAGGTATGTCATATTTCATAAGTAGTTTCATACATAAATACCCTATTTAATTAATTTCTACTTAGGACACAGTATAGTATATGTAACAATAATTTTTTATCATTACTATCCCATTCATCCTCGAATTTGAGTACCATTAGGTTACCAATAATTTTTTAGGGTATGGGGTCTTTTGTGACATTATTTTTCATAATTTAATACTATTGACCATAAGGATGTATTTAATCCTTTTTTAAAATAAAAATAGTCATTTACATCAAAATAAGGGACTCTATTTTTCTTTTGTCCTTCAATATTATTGGAGAGGTAAAGGTGTTCATATGTGCTATACTTTGCTCACTATTTTAATAGAATTAATCTAATATAAGACAGGGGCTTTAATATCACTTTATCAATCCTAATTGAAATCTAGGGAGGGAGGGAAGGGAATTAGGCTATTTAAAACTTTTCTACCTAAATGATTTTTAATTATATAAACCCTCTAAGCAATTATGTAGAAGCTTAATAAAAAATTGAATAAGGAATATAAATAATGTAATAAAAAATATAAGTAACTTGCAATAATGTAAAGCTTTAAATGAAAAGGTAAGAGTAAATGCAATGGTCGATCACATAAAATCCTTTGGCCGATCAGTCTTTGTACAAACTAGTTTTTAACATTTCAAATTGTAATAAAAATATTCAAACCAATCAAAAGCAATTCCAAACACTTTAAAACAAGCAATTCCAAACACTTTAAAACATTTTGTTAACTAACTTACATGCTAAATACTTCCCCAAAAACATTTCTACTTATCAAGAGGATTATTTATAATATTCTCCATATATTTTTCTCTTGATTATATAACTTATATGCATAATCTAAATATGAATGAAACTACACATGAAATAAGTCCTTTAAACACAATAATGAGACTAAGTAAAACTTACATAAAAAAGTACAATAATGGACCTATTCAAAGTCTAACTTAGTCTTCAAACTTGAGTCCTCTTTACTTAATCATCGTGAGCTCCAATTAACTTTTCAAGACTCCAAAACTCATCTCTTAAGCACTTTATCAATATACATATCTTTTCAAAAACTTTAAACCATAACAAAATCATTAGCACTAAAGTTATTTTGTTATTATCAAGACAAGGTGGAACCTCCCTTGGTTTAACATGGATAATGTGGGTAAATATGTGTTTTTAAAGTATAATGATTCATAATATGTGTTTTTCACCTTTTATGTTTTAAAATCCCTTTTGTACTTTATTTTTCTAAAATAAATTAATGCATATATTTAGAGGGAGTGAAACTTGTCATGTTGCATGCATTAAGAGGGAGTATGATTTATATGATGAATATATGTGATGTTAGGATATATAGAGAACTTTGAGCTTTTGGTTTGATAATGCAAGGCTTTATATATGTTTTGATTCTCTAATATCATATGTTTTGTTATCATTAAAATGAGAGAGCTTATTGAACTAAGGGAGATCCTAATCTTAATTTTGATGATAGGAAAAAGTGATTATTACTAATGATTTGCTTTATGATATAAGGTTTAAAAGATAGGTTCATCTGATGTTGGTTTAAAGTGAAAAGTTTGGACTTAAAGAACAAAAATAACACAAAGTGAAAAGTTTGGACTTAAAGAACAAAAATAACACAAAGAAACATCAAGTAATTTGGGAGCTTCAAGATCTTTGTTTAGATAGTTTAAATTTAGTTGAGAGTTTTATTTGGTGTTTTAATAACCATAAGGTTTAAGGTCACATTCACAATTAGATAAGTTTTCAAAAGTGCATAAAATTTTGTAATCTAATATAAATTTCATTTTAAAGCTTAATTGAAACGTCTTGGTGCTTAAAATATCTTAAGGATATTTCAAAACTTGTTTGAATTGATTTTTAATTGAAAAGAATGATTTTGGAAGTTTTAGAAATGTTAGAAAGATTGGAAGTTTTGAAAAAACTTAAATAAGTGCTTAAATTGTTATAAACACCGACACATTTCATTTTGAACTAAATTGAAAGGTCTTGGTACCCAAAATTACTTTGGGAAAGTTTCAAAAGTAGTGTGAATTGATTTAGAAGTGAAAGGAATAGTTTTGAAGGGTTCGATTTTAGTTTATACAGTCTACAGAATCTAGAAAACTAATTTCTAGATTAACTGGATAACAAATCGTTGATAAGTGATCACTAGTATAGAAAATTAAACTGACCAGTCGACTAATTATATGGTGTGGTCAATCAATGACTAATCAAATAGTCAAAGTTAATGGTTGACCAATGGAGTATCTTAACACACAATGACTAGTTCAATTCTTAGTCTAACGACTTTTGTAACATCTTTAATTGGTAGGAATTATATATAATAGATTTTTTAAACTTAGAAACACTATAAATAAGAGTTCTTTGGGTTGTTGAAGAATTTTTATAAGTTTTTATGATTTTTTTTACCATTAATAATGATCAAAGGTAGTTTTTCAGCATTTGTTGTGAATCTTTATGTCTTTATACAAGAATTTGAATTTTATGATTTCAATCCAACAAGTCTTAAGCTTTTAAGAATTTTCCTATTCATATAAACTTTTTAGTCCTTTGGTTATTATATTTTCAAGTAAAAGTGTATACCGTTGTATAAAAGGAGTTTTTTTTTTATGATTGCTAGGATCGGGATTCAATTGAAAGGTTTTTATTCACCTTTAAGAAAAAATTATGTTAAATTACTCTTCATCTTCACTAAAGAAAGAATGGGTTTGTAAAAGGTTTTTATTCACCCAAAGAGAACTGTACACTTTTTAATTGATAATGAAATTTCTAATAAAATTGTTAGAGAGTGAACGTAGGCAATAAAGAATATTCTTGAACTATTATAAAAATCTCTTGTGTATTCCCTCTTCTTTTCCTCTTTATTACTATAATTTGTGCCTTTTCCTTTATTTTATTATTGTGAATTTTTGACATAAGCATATGCATCACATTTAGATTGAATTGCGATATAAGGATTCTATTTTCATCCAAATCAATTTAGATGATTAGTTTAAAAAATTTTAAACACTTAAATCACCCCCTCTCTATATGCCATTAGGACTAATAAATAGATTTAAAGTTCTTGAGTGACCATAGGGACTGGACATAGTCAAGGAAGACCAAACCAATACAAATTATGGTGTTCACCTCTTTTAGTTTTTATACATTGTTCTTCATAATGTTAATGACTTTTTTTTCAAAACTTGAAATTGTGTCAATTATTACTATAGTATATTTTGGTTTATTGGCTGGACACCTAAGATTGCATGACCGTTAGTTCAAGAGACCAGGAATATCCCATTAATGCATTTGCCATTGTCATCAATTTTAGAACACCGAGTACCAAATATTCACATGTATACTTGTAATATTAATTGGGAATATTTTTTCATCCTCATATAAGCATATAAATTATCTATTTTAATTTTTATTAGGTATTTGATAAATAGTCAACAGAACATATTAAAGTAAGGGCCATCCATTTCTCCCCCCTTGGGTGCCTTTAGATCAATAATTACCACTCTTTCTAAAGCTTTCGGTTATTGCATACCCTTGTATCGAAAGTTATGCATATTTTTCCCTTTGAGTTATATATCCTCTATGTTCTTGAGTCGCTACCGTATCTTATATTAAAGGAAGGATAAGGAAAAACCTTAAGAAAAGGAGCTAAGAATCCCAATAAAAAAAATTGAGTTTGAGAGTTGATTTATACAATAAGAAAGGTATTAAGTGCCTCATTGTATTCTAAGAGATTATCTAGATCTTTAACTTGTTTTGCAGCCATCATTATATCACTATAAACTATAATACTATAACTATATACTAGAATATTATAAACAATAATATATACATAGTAACATATAATAATTAAAATAAGTTTTACTATCAATTTTAATATTAATCCATTTGTTCAACAAAGGGCTTGTTTGGATATCTTTTCCAAAATGATATGCTTAAAAAAAATTTAAAAATTGTTGAGAATTTTTTATGTTACTAATCAAATTAATCCAACAATGAAAGTTGGATCAAGTTAAAGTGTTTGAATACACGTCTATGGTTTAGAAAGAAAATAAAATACATAAAGAGGTTTCTAGGCTCCAAAAGAAGATAGAATGCAACTATATATTTTTTTATATCAATAGGCCGACTTTTGATCACAAAGAAAAATGAGCTTTTGATTTGAAAACTTGGTCTGAATTAGATTTTACTAATTATAGATTTACCAAGCCCACTGTTAATTGGGATCAATTGCCTGTTGGGTTCTTCTTACTTTTCCTATTAAGAGGGTTTTGATATTTTTGCTAGGCAAATGATCTCGAACATAGACTTGTTATTTAATTTAATTAATATTCTTTACTGGCCTGTTATTTAGTTTAATTACCAACATTTATTGAAGTTCATTGGGTTTCTAATCATGATCCCTCGTTCGCTTTTCTCTTTCTCTCTCTTAGTGGATCAAACAAACGACTATAAAAAGGGGTCAAACAAATCATAAATCGCCGGCAACAATTTTAACATTTTTTAGATGCCTAAGACTTCAAATAAGGTCCTTAAGAACCTAAGTCCAAGTCCCTATTTTCAAAAAAGTAGGGCCGAAGTTATGGTTCTTGAAAATCTGAAAGTGAGATCCAATTATATTTTAAAAAAATTTAAAAATAGGAGTTTATTTCTGAGTATAAACTAAAAATAACAAACAAATTAATTATAACATATTACACAACAATTCATGAATATGGGCTGAACCCAACTCAATGATTCTTCTTATTATAGACTTTATTATTTAATGGATATTCGTAAAATTTGTGACTTTACTCCGGCCCACCCGCTAACATTAATATGCCTATTTAATGTTTTGAATACCATATTAATATGGGTATCAAATTTATTTTTAAAATAATATTGTATCGGTACTGGTCAATATCGGTACCGTTTCGGATAGTTTTTTAAAATTATAAATTAATTTTTAAATTTTATTTAGTTTGAAAATTAGTCTATAAATGTATAATTTTATATAATTTTTAACTTAACTTTAAACCTAAAAAAGTTAAAATATATAATTTGTTAATAAAAATTTAAAAAAAGTTTTTAAAAAATAAATTATTTTTTTATTTTTTTGGATACCGACCGGTACTGGCCGGTAGTATTTAAACCCGATATGAAATTAAGTAATTTCGTACCAGATTTCGTCCGGTACCACCGTATTGCCAGCACCAGTCGGTACCGGTACGAAATTCAAAACTTTATGTCTATTAGTTTCATCAATTACCAATATCCTAAGCCCAAGCAAATAATTTTTCCACATAAAAAAAATCAATTCCATAAACAAGATCCTTGCTTTAGAAAACCATTACACCGTATCAAATTAAAGAGAGATCATACGAATCTATGCTCAATTTTTAGATAACACAAATGAACCTTAAACTTTAGTGATAATAATTAATTTTTAAAATCTATTTTTCCATAATAAAGTTCAATACATGTAATTAGCATACAACATCAATGAATCCAAATAAAACCTTCAAACTAAAACTTTTTTTTGGAAAAACTTTTAGAAATTCAAACTAGATGCTTCATGTTGGCTATAGCTTTTAAAACAAAGAGATTCACCAATAACGTTGAAAGCATCCTCTGAATAAACCAATCGATAGATAACCAAAGTCATTCTTTCAATATCATAATCGTATTGGCCTAGAATTTCAAAAAGACGAGAGGGTAATTAGTTTTAAAGAATACCAGGCCAGAGAGTAATGGATATTCACTGAATATTTCGAAGTTTTAGTTACAAATTTCCTAAATATTTATGTAGCCAATTGATATTGACACAAACCATGATAGAATTAAACTATACGAAGAGATCAAACAACATTCAAAAGGCATAGAAAAATAGTTAAAATATATTTAAGTATTCATTAGTTATCTATAATTGACGACATTCAGAATCAACGATTGACGAGCGTAATCATTAATAAAAAATCATTCAAAATTAATACAGTTTAAATTTAAATTAAATAAATTATCTATTTTTCAAAGGTACACAGGAATCATCATTGTATCTTAGGAGTTGTTTTGTATGGCTCAAGTTTTAGTTTTTTATTTTTTTAAATACAGAAATTAAACAAAAATATAATAATACAGTATTAAAATTAAAAAATTAATATAAAAATTAATATAAAAATATAAAAATTACAATTAATAACAATATCAAACGACCCTTAATTTCACTAAACCTCACCTGCCTTTAACCATTGATTGATAAAACTATCATAATGTTGGTCCCGTAAAGCTTTCAATTAAACAATAGATTATAAATTATTCATTTTCAACGTGTATTTACCATTTTGCTACAGAATTCTTAAAAGTGAGTCCTTGGATTTGTATTCCCATCATGTTTCTCAAATTTTGGAATCATTAATATTGGAGGCAATCGAATGTTAGTAGCCTTATCTTTTACAACTCCTTTATGCTTTCTAATTCTTTTGACTTGTCTTGGCACATTAATAGTTACTAGATTACGAAAGGATGAATTATCTATAGACAATAACTTTAAAACCAAAAAGACAACGTCGAATACATTGACATTGAATAAGTTGGGTATGATGCCTCTATTGGCATATGATGCATAGAGATTGGTGGCACTAGGTAGGCAAATATTGGTTGATCATAGTGTTTTGACATGGGTAAAATTTATGTGCAATTTTGGTACAAACTAATGAGTAAATTCACGTGGGACAATAGATAGATGCTAGTGGAAATTTATAAGTAGATATTAGCGGAACTACAAATATATCATATGGATTGAATGAAAATAAAGATGGTATTTTGTTTCTCAACTCTTTCACTTCGTAACCCTTGAGTTAAGATGATTTCAACACTTTTATTTTGGATTTTGTACAATTTGAATTTATTGTTTGTCCATCGAGGTTTTAAATAATGTACCGATACCGGTATTGAATTTGTCTTCAAAATAATATTGTACCGATACTATTTTAGATAATTTTTTAAAATTATAAATAAATCTCTGAATTTTATAAAATTTATAAAATAGTCCATAAATATATTTGTAATA
>JAOXYD010248108.1:0-16591 GCA_028565735.1 Pinacopodium congolense
AATACAAATTCACAAATATTTCTAAAAATTAAATTAATTACCAAAGGGTTCCAAATAATTCAAATAACAAATCCTAAATATATTTTAGCCACATATACTATTAAAAATAAATTTAACCAAGTTCATATTCATGAAAAAAAAACAATAATAAAACAAAAAAGAAAAAAAAATAAAAACAGAAAATAAAATAATACTGAAATAAAATAACACTGTAATAAAAAAGAAAATAAAAAAACTAAAATAAAATAAAATAAATCTGAAACTAAAATAAAATAAAAAAAACATAAACTTGATGATGAACTTGAAGATGTATGTGAGTTCCCTCGATTTTATGCTCTCTCTCAATTAATTTCTGCTGTCCGCTCCCTCCTTTCCCGAATATGCCTTCAGCGCCTCCCCTCTTCGCTAATTTTGTTTTCTGTCCCGTCTCCTGTCTCTTCTTTCTCCCTCTACCGACTTCTAGTTTTTCTGTCCGATTAAATCTGCTGCTGCTTAGGTTTTTTCTGGGTTTCTTGGACTGGGCTGCTGGAAGAGGAGAGACTGGCCTGCATGGGGGAGTTGCTGCTGGGCCATGGAGGAGCTGCTGGGGAAGGACCGGCCTGCTGGTGAGGACCTGGACGCGCGACCCAGGGTGCACTTATGGGCAGCCCATGCGCGAGGAAGGCTGGGCTGCGCAGGAGCTGGGAGAAGAGGGCTGGATGGAGAGGAGAGGGCTGGACTTCAGGAGGACAGGCGCGGCCCAGGCGCGCGGCCCAGGCTCGCGTCACGCGGGTCGCGCGGGCGGATTGAGCGGGCGAGCGGGTCTAGCGCTGAAGGGCTTCAGGCGCGGGCTTCTCTTGCGGGCTGGAGCAGGCGATGCGGGCCTGCTGGGTCGAGTGACTGGAGGGCTGGGCAGGCGCTGGAGGAAGGCTGCTAGGCGGGTCGCGAGGGTCGGGCTTCGGGCTGGCGGGTCGCGCACAGGAGCAGGCTGGGCTTCTGGGCTGCTGCTTTTTGCTGTTTTCTGTTTTTCCTTTTTTTTTTCTTTTTTCTGACTTAAAATTTTTTAAATTAAATTTACCCACACAATAAATAAATAAATACACCATTAAAAATTAATTCTAACCCAACATTAATAATTAAATAAAAACACAAAACACAAATTAAAACACTTAAATAAACAAAACATACTCTAAAATAACACTAAACACAAACAAAACAATAAATAAAATTATACTAAACAAAAACACACAAAACAAATATTAAAACACAATAAAAACAACATATTATGCAATAAACGCATGCAAAACAAATAGAAAAACACATACAAAAACACAATTATCAATGCTCTTCTTCTAAATCATTACCCTTCACAAAATTTGTTTTGACATTTATGGTTTTACTCCTTAAGTGAAATCTAAGCCATACGTATCATTTATAGCCTTTTAGGCTCCAAACATATTCCTTGCTTCTCCTTACCCTTTATGAGTTTTTCTAAATATTTCTTTAAGCCATTTACCCTTTTAAGGAGTCATTTTCTTCCATCATTCTTTCTATCATCATCATTAACAACCACATTCCTATAATCTAAATTATGCATTTCTTTCTTTAACCTATCATTTTCTAACCTAAGTTCATCCAAAATTTTTCAAACATTCCTTATATTTAGAAGATATTTTTTTCCTCATCAAGATTATGGCTTCCAAACATTATACTAATTCATCATATATATATATTCATTTTCAACATCACCATCGTCATTATCAAAAGAATGAGAACTAGAAGGTACCTTATCCTCTAAGGCCATTAAGAAAAATTTGGTAACTTATTTTTTCAAATTTCCCTTTCAAATCACTTAAGCTATCCTAGACCATGGCCTTTATAGCTTTCTTATTTTCCTCTCCATCTTCTCCTTCTTTGATTTCTTCCTACTCCTTTCATCCCTCTCACCCTCCTTGAGAGATGAACATAGAGTTCTCTTATGCCCCGATTTCCTATATTCAAAACAAGCATTGTTAGTAAATGTTCTCTTAATCTCATTTTTACCTTGCTCTCTTCTCTTTGGGCAAGCCTTCTTATTTAAGAACTTCTTAGATTTTCTTGTGAGGAGAGCAATTTCATCTTCATTTTCATCCAAAGATGTCTTCTCATCACTTTATTCTTCTTTCATAGCCTTGGATGCTAAATTTTTCTTCCTTGTTGCCACTTCCTCCTCCTTGCTTTTTTTTTTATATGTATTCCATATTTCAAGAGTGAGCCAATTAATTCCTCCTATAGGAAGATGTTGAGGTCCTTCTCTTCTTTGATAGTGGTTAGCTTTGCCTCCAATTGCTTTAGTAGGGATCTAAGAAATTTTCTAACAAGCTTAATATTAGAATATGATTTTCTTAAACCCGTCAGTGCATTAATAAAGTAAATAATCTTGTATATATTCGTGAAATGCTCTCATCATGATACATATGAAACAATTCATATGTGTGAGCATTGAAATCTTACACTTTATCACTTAATTAGTTGTTATATGTAACCTTAAGTGTGTGTCAAATTTCAAGTGACGTGTCATACATCACTACTTTATTGAATTCCTTTATACTAAGTGCACAAAACAAAATGTGAACAGTCAAACTATTCAAAGAAATTAACCTTTTATCCTCATTTATCCACTCTTCTTTGCTCTTAGTCACTTTTTGATCATTTACCACCTTGATAGGAATGTATGGTTGTACATTAACTATATTCTAAAATTTTATGTTTCTAACCACAAGAAAGAATTTCATTCTTATTTTCTAATAAAGATAAACATTCTCATAAAAAATGATGATTTACTAATGTTTTGCCCCTCTTAACTTGTAAAAGTTATCAAATATGCCATGATTGGGTCTTAAATTACTAATTTCATTAGAAAATCTATATGTATAAATAAGCATAGATCTTATAAGTTCTAAAGGTACCCAAGAAGGGGGTAAATCGTATATTCTGAAATTTTTTAGGCTAATAGCCTAAACCACTTAAACTAGATCCAAACTGTATGCAATACCTACACTAAGATTCAATATAGATGATATGCAAATGTTTATGGAAAAAGTTCAACAGTATCAATATAAAGCAATATCATAATAAATGGCAATTAAAGAGCATAAGGTAAGAAGAATATAGAAGGATTTTTATAGTGGTTTGATAATAACCTCAATTATCTAATGTCCACTCTTAAACAGTGATGCTAGAGTTTCTTTTTGGAAGGTGAATAAGAGTCTTTAACCAATCTTTTCTAAGGAAAAAAAGGATCCCATCCAATCAATCCTAATCCAATAACTAAAAATTACCTTTTTAATAAAAATAATTAACCCCTAATGGTGTTTCACTTGAAACTCAATGATCAAAGGTTTCAAATGCTTTCCAAGATGACAAATATGAATGATGAACATATTGAAAACTTAAACCAAGAAAAACAAGATTAAAGATTGAAAGTATAAGGCTGCTCAAAATAAATTCAAAGACACATGAAACTTGAAGTATGATCACTTTGTATCCCAAAACACTCTAAAAACTATATAAAGATCATTTCAAATAACCAAAGATCTTATTTATAGAGTTCTTAACTTCAAATGCCTGTTGTAGGCATTTCTTAGCCATTAGAGGTGGTTAAAAAAGTCATTATACCAAAGCTTAAACTAGTTGTTATGTAATTTTTCACTGATTCAATTAACCAATATGCATTAGTCAACCACTCCCTTCATTTAGTCAACCAATGTGCCTATTTTTAAATCAATGGTCATCCAACCTTGAGCATTGGTCAACCAAATAACAAAAAATGCCAACTAGTCAACTAAACTTTAAACATTGGTCAACCAATCTTCTAGAAACTTGGTTTCCAGTATCCGTAATTTGAATAACTCATGAATTAACATCTCAAAACCATTATATTACTTCTAAATCAATTTATACACATTTTACATCATCACGTAGATAATTATAGATACCAAAACTTTTCAATTTAATTTAAAAACAAATTATGTTTTGGTTTATGACATATTGAGCATAACTTTAAGTTTTTTAAAACTTCCAATATTCCCAAAATTTTTAAAATTAATTTTTTTACTTCAAAATCAATTCACACAAATTTAAAATCATTCTCTAAATGATTATAAATACCATGACATGTCAATTAAACTAAAAAACAAAATATATCTTGGTTTATGAAAATTTTTAACTCATTTTGGAAACTTTCAACTTATACTCCCTTTCAATTCATTCCTAAATATTTCAAAACCATTTCTTATACATACAAAACAATTTAAACAAGTTTTAAATTAATTTATAAGGTTATTTCAAATGTTAAAATGTTTCAATTGACTTAAATACAAAATTTGCCTTAGTTAGTGAAAAATTCATGCATCTTTAAAAGCATATGCAAATACAAATGCAATTTGAGCCCATATAATTATCAACGTTTCAAGAAAAACATATAATCACTATAAGAATTTCGAGATATATAAAGGAGCCTTTTTCCTTGTTGAATGGTGGTATTTCCTAGCTAAATAGATCTTTAACAAGGAAATGCCCCTTGCGACCGTCATGGCTACTATCACGTTGCTAACTAAACAGACAAGGGGGAAAAATTTTCCTCAGCATTGCATATAATCAACTGGAAGGGAGGTTTCCTCGTTATTTTCAATCGCTAATTGTAATGTATATGGTCGTATGACAATGTTTTAGCAATGATAGTGTATTCATATCTAACATTAGCATGGAAAATTGTATTGATAATTGTCTTGTTGGTTCTCACAGTAGTTAATAAAATTGAATATTATAGAAAATAATAAAATTTAATTTGTCTAACAAAAAATAATTTATTTGAAATGTGAACAAAAAGAATGATACATATATTAAGTATATGAATAATACATTGAACTTGAATATTACATTGATCATCGAAATTACGTTTAGATTAAATGAAAATAAATTACATCCTTTGAAAGGAGAATCAACTTAACTGCCTTATAATGATAGAGTGCCTTCATTTTTGACAATTCATCAACATTCCAATTGGATGAAAGATGAATCAGCTTAATTGCCTCATAATGATAGAATGCTTGAAAATAGTTCAACACTGTACCTAACAAGAATGGAACAAACTTTAGAAATTTAAGCCTGCATGGCCATTAAAAACAGCAGCATAAGAGAACCCACCAAGATCTTTGAATTAGTCAACAACAAGAATATTGTCCCCCATCTTTTCATTGGCACCTTGAGTAAAGTAAAAAATAAAGAAAATGAACATAAAAAGAAAATTAAAAAACAATTTCCATTTCAATTAATATGACTTACAGTAAACAAAAAAGAAAAAGAAAACAGTCCAGAACAACTGCCACCATAATATACATGTCGAGTAGTTTCTAATCCGTATCTAACCTAAGGTCGTCGAATGGCTCCAATCTAAACTGCAACTAGATTAAATCCTTAGCCCGAGGATGATTTTTCTGATGGTGAAGTCATTTTGATTGGTGAGTGAATGTCGATTTTATGTTTAAGGTGGACAAGGAAAGGAGTAGAAGGGGGAAGTTTTGGAAGGGAAGAGGAAATAGGAAGGGAGTAGTGGTTGAGGGCTGGGTTATGAGAGGAGAGGATAAACAAAATGGGGAGAAGGGGGGCTCAAGATATAGATAACAATTGGGTGAGCATAGGAAGTAGGAGAGAATAGAAAAATTGGAATAGAGTGAGAGTACTTAATGAACAAATTTTGGCCTCCCGATTTAATTTTCACATATTTCAAATAGCCTACACTTTTTTTTCAATGATTTTTTAATCATTATTTTTAGTGTTTTTTCTTTCAAGTGCACAAATATATGGTATTATTGGAAAATTTATATTTATATTTTAAAATTTAAATGCTAATTTCATATTTTCTTGTTAAAAGTAATAATTATTTTTAAATAATTTAAATGATAAAAATACTATAAAAATTTATTGAGAAGTAAAATAATTATTTATATTAGAATTGTGAATATAATTTAGATAATATATTGAATAATTTAATTAAAATATTCAATTTCAAAATGTTATTAAAATTTAAAATAACAATATATAAGAAATTTTACAATGCAAAGCATACATTCAATAGTAATTAAAAGTTTTATATAAAAATTTAAATGGAAAGCTAAAGATGGTAATGGTATCATGGAAATAAAATAGTTATTATAAAATTTAGTAAAACTTTCAAGTAGTAATATTAGAAAATTTTTAAATAAATGTAACTTCAAAAAAATTTAAGATAGAGAAGTTAAAAAAAATCTTGAGAGAGAAGTGAGAAATGAGAGTGGGGGTGGCTAACACCCCACCGAATTCGTGGGGGTTTATGTTTATAATTTTTTTCTTCTTTATTTATTTATTTATTTATATTTTTTAATTTATTCTTTTTTTTTACGAAATCATTTTCTTCAGATAGTTGTAACAGTATTCCCAAATTAAGTGTGGAAATGTCTACAAATCCAAAATTTAAGATTTTGGTAGGCTTGAATTGTCAGATTTCAAAATTACATCCTTTTTGTTTTCATAAAATTTTATTTCAATTATAATCAATATTTCATCTTAAATGAGTGAATGATAATTTATTTCAATTAATAGAACTTCATTACCTCACAAATTGGAACTGCCAATGTAATCTTTGTTTAGAAGGTAGTAGATTGACAACGTGAGGCAACTTCATCGGCTCAAATTATTTAATCAAAAATAGAAGTGGCAGCGGTGAAAAGTATCCTTGCTTAAATGCTTAAAGTTCCTAGCAAAGTATAAGTGTCTCAATGATGAAAAGTATCCTCGCTAATAGATCTTTATTTCCTCAGCCATAAACAATAAATAATCATACACTTTTCCTTAATAACCAATAGCGATCACTTAATAATTCCTAACTAAAAATTTTTCATCCAAACCTTGTTATCGATAACTCAAATAATTCCTCACAAATGATATATCTTTAGCCACTAAAAATTTGTGAGGCAAAAAAAAATTCCTTACAATATCCTGAAATTCCTATAGTGAATCAAATATGAACTACATAAAAAAGGTCTTAAAGCATTCAAATTACTTGATCTTCCATTTTCCTCAATTTTGGTCTTGAAGTCCAAAAATGTTCACTTTGAATCAATGCCAAAGTACTAATCTTTTGAACTTTACACCAAAAATTGAAATTATTAGTAATAAATATTTTTTTTTATTATCAAAACCAAGATTGAATCCTCCCTTTTTTTAACACAAGGATATTGTTTCCAAGTAGTAAAGATGAATATTTTAGAATCTTGTAAAATTTTCTAAGAAATTTGAAAATGAAAAATGATTGTCTGTTGTATTTATTAGGAGTGTACTATGGTAGAAAAATTGAAAACCACTTATTTAAAAGTTTTTATATGATCATGACATCTTTCATAATTGTTTAGTGCCTAAAACTCCCAAAAAAAATGGTATATTTGAAAGAAAAAATAGGACTTCACAAAAAATAACTAGGATCTTGATTAATGAATATGATTTACCAAATTTTTTTAGGTTGAAGTGGATGTATGTACATGTCATATGGTAAATAGGGTAAAGGGTAAAGTATACATTAAGCTTAAAATGTACAAAACTCTTTATGAACTTTAAAAGGGTAAGAAACCTAAAAATGGATACGCTAGAGTTTTTAGTTGCAAATGTAACATTTTGAACACTCATAATAAAATTTTTGAGAATTTTAATTCAGAAACTGGTGAAGGCATTTTTGCAAGCTTTGAGCTATCTAGTAAAGCATATAGAATTCTTGACAAAAGAAACTATATCATTAAAGAATCTATGCATGTCATATTTGATGTGATTAATCCTTTTGAAAGAAATATAGATTTTGACAATGATGATACTGGTTTGTCTAAAGAATTCAAAACGTTGACACCTAAAGACGCAAAGGAGGATAGACAAGCTAAACCATAAGAAATTGTTTTTAAACCAGGCAATGAAAAGGAGGAGGATGGATTTCTATAAGATTGGAAATATAAGAAGGATCATCTATTAAACCAAATACTAGGTGATGTTTAACATGGGATAACCACTCATTCTCACTTAAAATTTTGTCTCATCAAGCATTTATGTCTCAAATTGAACCTAGGAATGTAAAACAAGTCTAAGGCTATAAACATTGGATTTTGCCCATGAATGCAGAATTAAACCAATTTAAAAGAAATAAAGTATGGACTTAAGTACCTAAGCCAAAAGATCACCCAATGATAGGCATAAAATAGGTCTTTGAGAATAAGTTAGATGAACAAGGTAGCAAAGTGAGAAATAAGGCTAAGTTAATAGATAAAGGGTATAAGCAAGAAGAAAGTATAGATTATGATAAAACATTTTCCTCCATAGCTAAATTAGAAGCAATTAAGCTATTACTTATATTTACATCATACATGGGTTTCAAAATTTTCTAGATGAACGTAAAATTGCATTTTTAAATGGTTTTATTTAAAAATGTTATGTAGAAAAACTTCCTAGTTTTAAAAGACATGATACACTTGAGCACGTTTCTAAAATTTTTGAGGCACTATATGGCTTAAAACAAGCACCTAGATTATGGTATAATAGGTTAAATGCTTTCCTCCTAGAAAACAATTTTTTCAAAAGAAAGGTTAATACTACTCTGTTTATTAAGAAAGATAATGATGGATCTTGATTAATCATATATATATATATATATATATATATACATATGAAATTATATTTTGTGTTTCTAATGAAGTTTTGTGTCAAGAATTTGTTAAGTGTATAAGTGGAGACTTCAAAATAAGAATGATGGGTGAATTCAACATCTTCTTTGGGCTCCAATCAAATAAATGAAGGAAAAGGTTAATCATCAATCAATCCAAGTACACAAAGGAGCTACTTAAGCACTTTAGGATGGACTAAGCAAAACCCCTAGGCACACTTATAAGCATATCCACTAAGTTGATCAAGGATGAGGAATATACGCATAAAGATGTTAAACAAGATCGAGGTATAATTGGTATTTTATTAAATTTAACTGCTAGTAAACCTAACATGATATTTAGTGCATGCTTTTGTACTAGGTTTCAAGAATATCCCAAAAAGTCACATTTATTAGTTGTAAAATGCATCCTTAGGTACTTATGTGGAATAACGAACGTAGGACTTTGGTATCCTAGAAACACATTTTTAATTAGTTAGGTATTTAGATATGGATTATATAGGTAATTTGTTAGATATGAAGGGTAATTTTGGTGCATGTTAGTTTTTAGGTAATGCATTAATGTTTGAATTTAGTAGGAAATAAAATTTGGTAGCTTTGTCTACAGCAGAAGCCAAATATATAGCCACTAATAGTCATTGTACACAAATTTTATTGTTTATACATCAACTTAAGGATTATGGAATTAAGCTTAATAAAATACTTCGTTAGGTGTGTTAATACAAGTGCAATTTTCTAATAAAATATCCCATCTAACATTTTAAGATAAACATATAGAAATTATGTATCATTTCATTAGAGATCATGTTCAAAATAGGGACATTGAGCTAGAATTTATGGATGTAATGCATCAATTAGTGGATATCTTTACTAAACTAATGTGTGAGGATAGGTATTTCATTATTAAAAGAGACTTAATCATGATAGATGGAAGTTCCTTATGATTTGTGTTTGCTTGATTTATGATATTTATTGCTTTCTTTATATTGTTCTTATTTGTATGTTTAATTTTACCTTTTTAATGATTTCAAAAAAGGGGACAAAGACATGTGATACTATGTTTTATTTAAGGGATGTAGGAATTTTTTTGGTCATAATGCATGAATTTATGGGAAATCATGATTTTTATCCAATTTAAGAGGAGTTGGTACATTTTTAACCTTGTGAAATTCGAGTTAATATTGAATTTATGGAATTTGTTGCAAAATTTTAATAAATTTATGAAGACTTAGTAAAATTTGACTTTTTATTACTTATTGTGGTTTTGTAATAAATGTTGAGTTTCTCATATAAGTTTGGAGTTATAAGTGGAATATTCCTGTTGGAATGCATTAATTGTGTTGCTTTTGTTAATACATAAAGGGCAAGCATTTTTAAATAATAGTTAAATGATATAAAGTGAATTTAAGTGAAACTATAATTTTTTATGGTTGTTTATAGTTTTATGGCTTATAATATCATATAGTTTTTATCAACATCGAAAAAGAGAAACTTGTTGCACCCAGGGAGGTCTCACCTTATTTTGATGATGATAAAACAATCTTGGCACTAATTTTTTGTTGGGTTTAAGGTTCTAGAAAGATAGTTATATTGATGAAGTGTTAAAGAAATACATTATGAAGTCTTGGAGCTAAAATAAAGCTTATAATGATCAAGTGAAGAGGACTCAAAATGGAAGATCATGACGGAGTTTGTCTAGGTTAAACATTGTAAGTTTTTATATAAGTTTTTTTAGTCTTATTATTGTATTTAAAGGACTTATTTCATGCATATTTACATTTCATGTTTAAAATATAGATATTAATTGCATAATAATAAAAAAGTATGGGAAATTATTTTAAAATAATCCTCTTGACAAGTATAATGTTTTTATGGAAATTTTTAATTTGTGAGTTAGCTAGGATTTAAAGTGTTGGAAAGTGTTTTGACTTGATTTATAAGTATTTAATTATGTTTAATGCGTGAAAAACCAGTCTAAATAGGGATTGATCAACCAGTCACTGGTCGACCAACGTGGTTGACTAATATGTTTCATTTTGTAAACTAGTGTGCATTTGTTAGCCAGTTTGATCGATCAATAGACATACATCAATCGGCCAGTCATTGGTTGATCGATGTACGGAGATTGGTTGACCAAACCATGCACAAATTTCACACCAAGAATCATTTCTCAAAGAGAAAAATAATTTTTTGTGTTTAAAATTATAAAACTTGCATAAAAAACTAGTAGGCAAAAAATTCACTACAAATAGTTGTCTTGCATTGTTTATGTATCCAGGAGATAAAAAAAATAATCGTATAAGTGAATTGAAGCTTAAAGTATGTTTTTCTGTGTGTTTTAATTGAGTTTTGGTAAAGTTTTGTCAATGTTATGTGAGATTCTTGTGCATACATTTCTAAGAGATATATTAGCCCTTGCTAAACACTTTGTGAGTCAAGTGAAGCATTTTTCAAATATATTTTTTAGGGATGTAAGGTTGAGAATTGAGAATTGGGAACTGTTAAAGTTACCTTAAAGTCTTAAAAAAAGGATTACCATGTTATACTTTTGACATTTTAACTAGTGAAATACCCAATGATGTGTGTGGAAGTAGACGTAGGTGAAAGTGGTTGTCATTGAATGACTATAAAATTGAATTATGAATTCTTTCCTCTATCCTTTTACTTGAAATGTTTACATGATTGTAAATTGTTTATATTACTCATTTCTTTATTAATATTGCTTATTAGAATTATTATTAAGTTTTCCCATTAGTTTAGAGGACTTTGTGAATTTAGGATCATTAACTTACAACCTAATTTACCTCCCTCTTAGGTACTAAATAAGACTAATAATGGTTAAATAAGATAGTTTTTTGTATTGAGTTTTTAGATGTTTTAACCTTTTTCAAGCATTATTTTTCCTCTTTATTAGTTAATTTGGTCAATTTTCAAGTAAGTTTCATATTCAAGGAGTCAAATACAAAGAAGGATTTTTTTTAAATAAAAAAGTTGAAAGTAAAACATCAAGATAAAATGACACAGCTTTACTTCCAAAAATTACTTGTGGCAAACAAAAAAAATGATAAAAGATAAATGGCTGGGTAAATGACATTATTTCACCTTATGGTTAGGGACTATTTACACCTTTTTAAATAAATACAACAATTCAAAATATTAGTGTTATTTTATTATGTCTTAAGTGTTGTTTTACTATTAGAAATACATGATCTACAGATTATTTTGATTATGGAGTGACACAACTACGCTAAGATAAGATATTATTGTTTTATAACTTATTTCCTATCACATAATTAAGGAGATAGTTACTTATTTAGGGTTTTATTTTTTAGAGTTTTTCTTTTCTCCCAAGTTCTTTCAAAGACATTAAGTGAGTGAGATTGAGTGATTTTAGAGTAGATTAAGATGGAATTATAAACATAAGGGATTCAATCTAAATGTCTTATTTTCGGTTATATATTCTTCTTTCTCTTTTTTTTCTTTCTTATTTTCAAATTTTTTTTCATTAACAAAATTGAGTTTTTTAGTTATATTTTTGTGTTTATTGATGATTATGTATGGCTAATTTATTTTAGTAAGGTTAGGGTATTAAATAGATTTTAATCTTGTTCCATGTGTTCTTGTAAGTTTGAATCATTTTTACCATTCTACGTGTTTCATCTATCTTTCTTAACTTGATCACCTAAGTTAGATCTGCTAGATGATTATGAGATCCAAGACCTTGGCTCTTGGTTATTAGACCATTAGCTAGATAACCTAATCAAAGTGGTGAATAACCAAACTTTAATTCTTTGGTGAGGATTTTCGAATCTAAACTGGAGATTTGACAAATACATAGATTAGAATTAAAAATAGATAGGATATTACTATGACCATTGGTTTTATCTTAATTTTTTGAAGTGACCATAGATCTATTGGTTTTATCTTGATTGATTATAAAATCTTGAAACCTTAGCTAGATTTCTTCTTGATGGAACTCTCTTATAACCTCTTGTTTAGATTAAATAGTTAGTTAACTATTTTATTTAAATTTTTATAAGTTCTACATTAAGGATTTTCTAGATAATTGAACACCTTTTGAACTAATACTTGTTGTAGATCCCAATAGGATGATATTCAGACTAACTGTCCTTTATTACTTGTTAACAGGGTAAGCTTTCCTTTAACCTCAGCGTAGGAATCATAAATAACGAGGTTTTGACATTGTTGTTGGGGATTTATTCCTAGTAATATTAGGAATAGATTACTGTTGATTACCTTGGAATTATGAAAATTGTGACTAGTTTGATTTCTATTTGGCTTTCTATTTCATTTTCTTTTTTTACATATAATTTGTTTGTTTTTATGTTCAATTTTATTCATTTTTAATTATTTCTTAAGCAGTAGTGTGGAATGCTGAAGAAAGAGGCAAGTCAATAGTGATGGACCTGACTATGGGTACTATTAATCTACTTATAACCAGTATTGTGAGGCTAAGAGTTAATATAAATAACTTTGAAATGCCTCATAGCATTATTTCCATAGTCAATGCATCTTGGTGTAGAAATTTAACATTGAAGGATTCAAAAATTCATCTAGAGACCTTTCTTGATATTTGTGATCTATTCAAATAGAATGGAATACTGAATGATGATCAAGCTAAGATTATTCCTAATTTCTCTTCATAACAAGACTAAAACACAGCTTTCTATCATACAACCTAGTCTATCACTACATAGAACTAACTCATAAAACTATTCTCAACTAAACTCTTCCTACTACCTAAGATAATAAAGATAAAGACAAAGATTACATTATTCACACAATATGAAAATGAAAATTGCTATGAGGTATGAGAGAGATTCCTGGATATATTAGCCAAATGTCTAAGTCGTGACTTCACTATTTCATAGTTGGTAGATATTTTCTATTTGAGGTGTCACTCCTTCTATAAGGAGAACTATCGCTGCAACTACAAGTGGGAATCTCATAAGGAAAACATTAGATTACATTTACAAGTTGATAGAAGAAATAGCCACCAATAGTTTATAATATTAGTCCTACAAACATTGAAGGAGAATTCTAGAGTTCATATGATGGATACTACAACTCTTTTAACTACTCAAGTAGAGGTTTTGGAAAAAAAATTATATAGTTTGATACACAATAAAAACAAAATTTTAAGTTTAGGTATGAAAGCTTAATGTGCGTATGAAAATTAAGGGGAAATACTTATTCATGCATTGATTGTCAAGTTAGGAGCTTATTTACTCATAAATTGGAAAAAGTCCATTATATAGGGAATGTCAACAAGTCCTAAAGGAATTATACTCTAACTCCTATAATTTGGGATGGATAAATCACTTAAAATTCTCGTGAAGTAGTAACTAATCTCAACAACCTTAAACAGTGGATTATTAACAAAAAAGTGTTCCAAGGGTATCACTACTGTGTGTTATAAACATTGCACATTTACTATTGAAAAAGGCAAACTTCGAAGAACTACTATCAAAATATAGTTCCATATTGAAATTTAGCATGCAAAACTAAGAGGCTTCGATCCAAAACTTAAATCATCAAGTGAGAAAACTTACTAATCTACTAAAGGAGATGATGCAAGGGACATTATCTAGTACAACCAAGCCAAATCCAAAAGAGCAAATAAAGGCAATTATTTTGATTAGTGATGAAAAGTCAAAAGAGATTGAGAAGAAGGAGAAAGATAAGTAGAAGGTTAAAAGGAAAGGGTGAAGAAGAAAGTCAATAAACTAAAAAAGGAAGTAGCTGTAAGGGGGAAGAGTTCCTAAGTTGTTTGGGGATCCAAATGTTCATTTGCTAAAGCACAAAATCCTTTATCCTCAAAGATTGAATAATAAGCAGTTGCACAAGCAATTTGGAAGATCTCTAGAAGTGTCCAAGAAGCTCCTCATTGACATGCCTTTTATATAGGCATTGGATTAGCTGCCTTCTTATTCCAAGTTTGATAAGGAGATCTTATCTAATAAGAGAAGATTAGAGGAATGTAAGATTATGAATTTAAATGAGGACTACTAGGTTATTCTTTTAAAGAATTTACTATAAAAAATGAAATATTTAAGAAATTTTGTTATCCATTGTATTATTGGTAATATTGAAAGAGATGGGACTTTAATAAATTCATGTATAAGTATTAATCTCACTCCTTTTTCTATTTTTAGGAAATTGGGATTAGTTAAGCCAAAACCTACTATAGTCTCACTTCAACTAGTAGATTGTTCTATCACCTATCCTAAAGGAATCATCAAAGATGTGTTGATGAAAGAGGATAAATTCATTTTTTCAGTGAATTTCCTTATCTTGGACATGGAAGAAGATTAAGATGTTCTAATCATCATGGGGAGACCATTTATGGAAACTACAAAGGATATTATTAATGTGTATAGAGGGAAACTCATTTTGAGGCTTCAAGGTAAGTAAATGGTTTTAAATATGTTTAATGCAATGAAACTTCCCTCTACCCTTGATTCGTGTAATTTTATTAAAAAAAATATTTTGAGTCTAATCCAAATATTATTCTTTGTGTAGATCCATTAGAAAAAGCCTTAAAAAACTCATTTATTGGTAATGAAGAGGAAGCAATCTACCTAAAGGCCAATAAGTTCATGGTGTGTCAAAAGGGATATGAAGACTCGCCATGAACTCATGAACTAGAGTCCAACTAAAAGACTCTAATAGGGGATTGTTAGGAGGCAACCCAAATATCTACATTTGAAATACTTTTAAGGAACTTGGGATTAAGTTTTTATACTTTTCAGATATTTTATTCCTTTTTTATTTTTTTCTCATTTATTTTTTTTTTATTATTTATGTTTTTTAGTTAGTTTATGGTTTCAACTAGTTCTCTCTAACCCTAATCATTTAGAGGAGTTTATCCTTCTTTTTCCTTTACTCATCTCAGTTATATGCACTTTTTATATATATAAAAGCAACTTTGCATTATAAAGAAAATAAGGAGTTTTAAGTATATGAAGGTTTTATTCCTCCTAATGACAAGGTATCTAATACCCTAAGAAAACTAAAAGAAGTGAAAACTTATTGCTTAAAGCATTACATATGAGAACCATTGGATAAAAAGAGATTCTCTCCATTCTAAACTTATATGGCCTCAACTAGAAAAACGTTGTCAACTAGTAACAGTATAGCAATAGAGATCTTTTCTAATCAATGACATAGTAAAGCAGGTCCATTTTTTATTTTTATGGTGGCCCTTGAACTGTCTCTTAAAGTCCCATCTTTCTCTTCTTTTCTTGCTCAATGCTTTGGTATTCCTTTCTTTTCCTCTTTGAAAAATTTATCAAGTCCACTATTTCTTCAAAAAGCATTTTATCACAAGGTAGTTTAATTATTGGAGTATTAGGTGGAAATTTTAAGTTAGCCCTATATAACACTTAAGAGGGAGGTGAATTAAGTGTAGAAAAAAATATCTTCTAAGATACATAATTCAAGTTTACCAAATTTATATAATGTGGAAGTTAAACAACATTTTTTAATTCACCAAAATAAATAACAATAAATTAAACAATATGCATAAAAGTAAAAGAGTAAGGGAAGATATACATAAAATGATTTATCCTAGCTCAGTTACTTACCCCTCTGATCACGATTAATAAATCGCCTGTTACGGTTACAAAACCATCGGTTACGGTTTATGAAAATCTATAAACCTTAACCTAATTGCAAATGCATGGTTTAAGTTACGGTTTAAGAACTGCCGGTTACAGTTTAACTGACGGTTTACCGCTGGTTTAACCATAATTATTGTTTTATTAATTTCAAATTTTTCTTTCCAAATTTAAATTTTTGAAATTTGAAATTAAAAAATGTCAAATATAATAAGTTGAATATAAAAATATAAAGTTAAATGAATTAAAATAT
>JAOXYD010248115.1:0-16591 GCA_028565735.1 Pinacopodium congolense
AGTTAGCCAACTACTTAGCTTATTATGCAGATGATGGTAAATTTAAGATTAATCAATACATGAATCCATCATGTTGTTAACCTCAAAGTAAAGGAATACATATAGGGAAAGTGGGAATTGGCCGGTATCTTGTATAGTCATACACATTTAGCAATTATCTTAAATAGGGGAAGTTAGAAGACTATGTTCATTCTTGATAAGGAGACCTACTTAAAATGTTAATACAAACCATAAAATCTAGTTCTTGGTGAATGATTTTGGACAATACCTAGATAATAATGTGGTAAATTCATACATCCCTAACATATAAGAAGAGATCTAGAAGACCAAAAAAGAAAAGGGAAGAGAACTTAGTGAGGGTAAAAGTAGTCAGATGTCTACCAAATTTGGTGGTTTCATCACTTACAGTAAATGGAAACAATATGTTCATAATACAAAAACATGTAGCATGTATAGATCACAATCAATGTGCCCTCAATTGCTCTTTTTTGTTGTCAATACTTCCTAACTACTTTGATAATAATATAAATTGACTTGCATATTGAGATAATATAGTTTTTATTTTTTGCAAAATGAAAGTTCTAACATATTACTAAGGAGAATTTTGATGATTCTTTTTTCTTTCAAAGTCACATCAAAATTTTTTAGTGGAAGGTTACACCAAAAGCTATAAATGTCAACAAGTTTAGATCAACTATACAGTTTATTATTGGTTTTAGGCATTTAGAATTAATGTGATGATAATAGTATTACTAAAAGACTTTTATATCTTAATATTTCTCATTTCCCATTTCTCATTGAAATATGTGCTGCATTAGTTTGATATCACTAATTTGGATTTAAAAATTAATAAATTCTCATGCAATTCAAATTCAAATTCAAACTAACTTCACGACAGTGTACCGGTCATAATTATAAAGTGGACTATATTTAAGACTCTGGAATATCGAATACATAGAGAAAATGTGTGAATTTTAAGGCAATTAGATTCCAATTATCTAAGGAACTCACGATCTTTAAATTAAAAAGGTTAGTTAAACTAAAACAAATCTAAAGACTTCCAACTTTGCAATTGCATTCCAATTAATCTAAGGATTACCAAATGATTAATTTGTTAAAGACTAGGCCTAAATGACTTAAATAAGTTATGAAATGGATTGAAATTTCTAATCTAGGGCCTTCACTAAATCAAGACAAAGCTATGGTTAAGTCATTGCCTTTTCTCTAACATTCTTAGTTTATAGTTTGGTCCACTCACAAATCTAAGAAGCAAGCTTAAAGTTTAGCAAGTTCTAATCCTAAAAACCATATTCAAGATTAGCGCCCTCATGATAACCATGATAGATTTCTCAAATTCCTAAATTAAACCATGTTGTTTGCTAAATTATTCAATGATCAAAGTAGAGATCGTCAAATCTTCAATCATCTTAAATCATATTCTAAGTTTCTAACTGAAAATAAGCATTAATATCTTAAATAAACAAAGATTATCATCCAATTATGTAATAAACACTCACTCAAGACATTCAAGAACCTATAGAATATATCTCAAAACATTATAAATAAACAAGAAATTGTAGATTGGATCAAAATAACATATGTTCTTGCCATATATGAACAAAGAGAGCATAAAACAAGAGATTCAATGATTAAAACACACCAAATGATGGAACAAGTTGATAGAAAACTTCCCTTAACGTCTATTAACTCCTAGAATCCTTAAAACAACATGAAATTACAACCTACAAAGGTTGGAAAAGAGAAAGAAAAGAAAAACCTAAAAACTAAGGAAGGAAGAAGAGAATCTAGTTTTGATATGAATTCTCCCTTCAATTTCGTCCTAACTTTGCAAAATTGATATCTTGAACTCTAATTATATATCTTAGACAAGTTGGAATAAGTTGGAGAAGTAGAGAGGCAAGTTAAAGCTGATTTCGGCGTGACAGGTACCAAAATGACACTTAAAAGGCGTATAATGGTGGGCTAAGGAAGGCGTCGTTATGGTCATCTGCTTTGAGAGCAATATAGTGGGTTAAGAGACCATTACGACAGGCTGCTGAGGTTGCTGTAATGGTTCTGCAGATTGACATTTTTTTATGAATTTTCGATCTTTTCTCCACTTTTTGGCTTTTATTTGCATTGTACAATATTTATAATCATAATTAAACAATTTAGCATCAATTTGGAAGAAATGTGCCTTAAAATTGGATTAAGTTGAGATAAAAATGCATTGAATTCAAGGCCTAACAATATACCAAATAAAATTGCAACTTAACCACCATTTGTCTCATTTCTCTTAGTTGTTATACAGTGGATCTCATAATTGCATCTATTTAAACCATTTATAAAGGCATGTTGTGTAATGCAATCAATTAGTATTGTTTTGTTATGGAGTGCAATCATTTTTATAACATCTTGACATGAGAAACTAGAATAAAAAAATAAGAGAGAAAAACTAATAAAAATCTTATATATGTCAAAAGTTATTGTATGAATGTTGCTAAATTTCTTTGAGAGGTCCTTAAGATTATATATTTGAGCTACAACTAATAAATCTAAAATATTTTTAAATTGTAAATTCTACAATTGCATCTCTAGCTTTACAATTGCATTTACTTCAATCATCTTCAAATGCAAAAGATTTTGATGACAAAATGAATATCAAATTTTTATTTAACAACGTAATTAATCATTATTGCTTTATATATATGCTCTTTCTTGTAGAAAAAGGTATGCATAGCAATTAAATTTTTACCTACATCACAAATATGAAAGTAAGTTTAGAAAAGAGTATAGTTATATTTGATTCAATAGTTACAATAATTACAAAAGTAGTTTTAAAACACATTGTAATCTATTGATAGATTTGGTCCCATTATGATGAAACTAATAGTCAATGCCATATCTTATTCAAATGCATGCCAATGGCAAGTCTAGATAATAACCAAAACAATAGCATCAATGATTGAATCCAACTTCTTTGTTTCTTGACTATATGAAGAGCAATTCTGGCCAACACCTTGTTCTCTTCCCCTAATGAGTTGATAATGGCAATGCTTCTTAGTGTAAATTTCTCGTCATACCATACAAAAAAATTACAACTTTCATTGCCCTGACATTTAAACAATTACAAAAATTTAATATCATTAAATATATCATTACAATGTATCACATTTAGTTGATAGTACTTGATATTTTGAACACCCAAAATAGTCTTTTAAGGTTTTTAGCTTTCTAAAATGTTTTTAGTGAAGCCTTAATTCCACAATGACAAAAAGCTTAAAATCAAATTTGCATATTTTTTATAGTACTAAAAGAAGATTCCATTATGCAAGCTATAATGTAGAATACATAATGGCTTATCATTAGGTACCATTGATGCATAAGAACATAAATACATTGGCAGCGAACACCAATTCTGTATTGCACAAATTTTGTAGGAAATTTTATAGTATTGGTTTATCTTGAGTTAAGGTTCTCCCATGTAAAAGCAGGTTGAACCTAGAAATTCTTTAGAAAATGATATATTATTTATTGACAATATGGGTGGCTAAATCTCATTCCTTCTAAAAATGCACAAGAAGTTCTTTGAAATGAGGTCTAATGAAGAGCATGCTTTCTTGATGAATTAGTCCACTAATTGAATCCCTGAATTTAGTTAGAAATTCAGAATTACCCCCTTAACAAAAGATAGAAGAAACAGGTTTCATGTTAAAATGGCCTATAGAACCAGGTATACATTCTATAAGCATTTACGAAACACTATGATATGCCTTATGTTAGAAGAAATTATAGGAAACCAAGAAAAGTTGTTGGCTAAGTTATGTCCAGAAATATGTAATAAGCTAACTAACTAAAACTAAAAACTCATTTTTAGTGTATGTTTGGTTAATTAGTTTCCATTTTATTAAAGAAAAAAGTAATTACTCCAGCTATTTAGTTAATAGAAAACATGGAATAGTCTGTTTAAAGTAAACCAAATTGTAGAAAATAGAGCGATACATGGTGCTTGATGTACAGAAATGAATGGGAAATGTGACTTGAGTCCTATAAGTGATATGCTCTAAAATGATTTCTAAAATGACATATCAAAACTTGCAAATCTTTAATAAAGTAAGCTTATGAAATTGAATATAAAAGGTTGGTATAAAGGCCACCTAAAGAAGACTTATGTAACTTAAAAACACTATTGGTGAAAACACTGCAAGCAAACATAATGAGTATCAATTGAAGAAGGGAAAAAGAATAAAAGTAAGAGAACTTTCTACCTTATACATTACATTACAAAAACTTCTTTGAACATTATAAATGTTATAAGCTTTTCCTTTCACCTACAATAACCAAAGTGTAATTTACTAGATGAGCATGCGAGTGGGATTAAAAATCATAACTCGTCTAAACCTTGAAGAAACCTAGAATGTGTATAGTCCTTACCGTTTAAAAAAGAGAGATTTTAGATTTTATTCAAGGTCAGATGATGAAATCTAGTTTAAGAAAAGCTCTAATAAACAATATGGCTTCTAATGAAATTACAAAATAGCAAATATGCAAAGAATCACGTAAACAAAACAAGCTCTAGAATGACCTGAATGACCAATTGACCTTAAACACCCCATATCTTTCCTACATAAGCAAACATTTGTAATAGAATTCACAATTTCTACAGTTGGCATTTTTAAAAGCTGAATTTAATTAACTATAACTAATCAATAGGAGATAGAGATGGAAATAAAGACAAGCCCATGACAGATATGTTGAGTAGGGAGGGAGGAAATAAGTTTCGATATATTGAAGAGGAGATGCACAAATTGACACTAACAAATGTTGCTAATGATGAAGGAGACATGGTGGAGAAGAAAGGACTAGTTCTAACAGAGGTAGGCAATGAGAATGAGGAAAAAATGAAGTAGTTACTGATTTAATGATAAAAAATGATATTGTTTTATCAATAATAAAAATTACATTATTTTAATATCAACTTAACATATTCAATTAAAGATCAAAATAATGTCATTTTGTACCTAACGAAAAATAGGTTATCAACTTAACATATTCAATTAAGGATCAAAATAATGTCATTTTATACCTAACCAAAAATAGATTGTTTTAAACCTATGCAAAGAATTCCAATCAATCACCCTATGGCATTGTTAGAACTATCTTGCCATATGTAGAATTCTAGGTGTCACTCCATTCATCTACATAGGATAACATTGGTAGAGAACTAATGGGTGAAGGAAATTGGAAACTTCAGGGACAAACTTTATAGCTATGAATTTTATAGCTATGAAATTATAAGGACTTAAAAAGTAGTTGACCAAATTATAGAAGCCCTTGATGATTTTAATCCTAAAGCATCTCTTTTTCACATACTTTTTTTCCAAGCCATTTAAAGTCAACTAAGAAAGGGATCACCATGGTCGAGAAATAGAAGTTGCTTTTTAATGGATAAAAACATAAGATGTTTGGGAGAATTTTTAACAACAGGAAAAGTTGGTTTATTTTTTGATGGCATTTTCTTATAGATATTACTTATTTATAAAAACATACACTATAAGAAACAACAAAAGAAAAAATTAAGGGCATGTGTGGTATCAGTTCTATTTTTGGTTTATTATTTATGCTTTTTTACACAAAGATCAATGACAAAAATTCGTTTACTCAATTTTTTTTATAAATGCAATTTATAAATTTACAAAAATAGATTTAGTTTCTTTTTATTTAATAAACAAGTTTTATGAAGAGATTTTTTTCACATTAAATAATGGATAAAATGTATTGACTAATATATATTTTTAAGGTGTTTGTGGTTTATTATAAGAATTTGAATTTATTTCGTATTTGATTGTTATCATTAAATCAATTTTTTAATGAGAAATCTCAATTAAACAAGTTTTTATTTTAATTTTTTATTAGAAAACTTAACCAAATAGTTTTTTATTAAAAATCAAAGACAAAAAATAAAAAATAAAAAATCTCAACAAAAAAAATATAATTAGTATCAGACGGTCCATATGAGTCTTAAAGTTTTAAAGTTGTGTAAATGTGAACTATAAATTGTAAAGTTTTAGAAATGTTAAAATTAGATCATAAAATCAATCATAAGAAGAACAATAAAGAGACAATTGTCTAGAGACAATAAAAGTAACCATAAATGTTTTCTTTAGAGTAATGCCTAGAAATGGCACAATAAATCATTGATTCGACATTTATATATGATAATAAAAATTTTAAATGTAATAAAATTGATTAAAACAAGAAAGAGAGGCAAGTTATCTGTGATAAAAGCTAACATATGGGTGGTAAGCTATTAGTTGTTTACAAAGTTTAACTAGAACTCACATATATTTTTTTTTCTTAATAAACAATCAAATAATCCATAAATCATGCAAATTTTAAATTCATATAAAAGATTAAATAATAAAAGTTACTTGCTTCTTTAAAAACTCGATTAATATAGTTAAAATTAATATGATTTTAAGGATAAATCCAAGTTTTAAAGGATTATACAAAGAAACTTGTAAAGAAGAAGTCGGTGAAAAAAAAAGTAAAAAAAGGAAATATATTAGAAAATAAATTTTATCAATTAATTTGGGTGAGTTTAAAAATACCTTATCACACTAATTGTTAAATTTAAAATTTTTATTAAATTACTCTGACTAAATCTTTGATTCCTAATAAATGTAACTGAATTGACCATGCCATTTTGGTTATATCAATGTTGAATTTCACAATTACACATTAAATCCAAGCTTGTCATACAAGCAATTCGAGAAATAAGAGAAATTGGTTCAAGACATATAAATGATCAACCATTATAAGGCCTAGGCATTAGTAACACATATATGTTATAAATGTCTTGGGGACTTCATCATGCGCATTGACATTGAGTGAATTTGTTGAAGTCCTCACATCGGTAGCTAAGCTTAGATCCCATTAAAGCTTAAGTCAACCTTTTCCTTTTGTAATCGTTGACCAACTAATTCATTTGTTTTTTAACATCTCATGCACACTTATGTTTAAGTGTTTCACTAGTGCACCTAACATTCACACAAGTATTTACACAAAAGTAAAGACAAGAAAGGAATAAAAGGGAGCTACAACTGAAACCAACCTTTATTAACTTTCACTTAACATGTTAACAAATAATTAAAGCACTTTTTACTCGAAGCACTCTACAATACAAAGAACTCTCTACTCGAAGACTTTACAAGAGAACTTCATCAAAAGCTCTCGACTCTTCCAAAGTTATCTCTCTACTTAAATGTTTTAGTAATTGGCTCCGATGATCTATTTATAGGTACTCTTATTTGGAATGCAAATACAAGATAACTGAGAATCTTAAATCCTATCTTATCTTAACAACTAAGATTACATCTATCTTACTATGTTGCATTAACCTAACTAATTAGATAACATCCCCATCTGAATAAGACTGTATTTGATTAGTTACATTACATCAAAATTGACTAGATAAAGATTACATGCAATTAAGAAACATACATCCTCATCCTTAAAGATTCCTACTATCTTCAAAAGATCTCTATATGTTCTTATCTCTTAGAGGTTAATGTTTATCCTATATGATCTTTAAGTTGATCTTGTCACATCACCAAGATGCGACATCAATGATGATGCATTGCCTAAGTCTTCCATCTTATCCATACATAAGCCTAACTAATGCACATCCATGCTCAAGTTTGTTAATCATGGTTCAACTTACTTATGGTGCAGTTTCGTTGCTCCATGAATAAATATAACCATAATTCTAGTTAGTGTAAAACTTCATAGATTTTACGTATTTTAACCTCTTTGCCAAAGCTAAGTGGCTTCGCATGCTCTCAGGTCATGCATGACTTTGTTCTCTAATCTTCATGAACTTGCATGTAAATCTTGTGTCTTGTTGAATATTTCTACCAATGTGTACCAATGTGTGATGAATCTTAGTTACTTTTGAGATCTTAGTTGACACACCAATTTACTCGTCTCCTCGTAACTTGTTCCCTCATTGAACGTGATATTTTCATGCGAACTTACGTTCCAAGTATCGGTCAAAACCTACTCACACTTGTACAATCCCATAACTTAGGTTTAAAGGTTTATAATTACCAATAATTAGCTCACCACATGGCATTCAACCAACCAAGAGGGATAGGGTACAAGAATGTTGTCTCTCTTTATTTAACATCACGTTGCTCGAAGGCACACAAGAAACCAAAACTCCCTCTCTCTAATCATATCTTTTATTTGCATGGAACTACTTACCTAAAATGACAAAGAAGATTATTCTTTCCATGATGCCTTTGAATGTTTCCTGTTTTGTGATTACTTCGACAGTAACTAATCTCTCTTTCGAAGTCCCTTTTTCAGAATTTTCCTCTTTAATGTCTACTTTTCGTCGTTAATTAATTCCTAGGAGCAGATTCTCCAATGTCATCTTTGAATTTAGTCTTAGATTCTCCTTGAACAGTTCAAGCATTATCCAAGTATATGACCTAAAAATAAAGGAAATCAAAATTTATAGATTTGTCCATAAGTTTGAGTTTAAAATTGTTAGGACTATATAAAACTATTTAGCTGTAAACTTGTATAACTTTGTAATATCATTTAATCAATTTTGAGAGATTTTGTCCTTGTGAGAAATTTGTTTCCTTTGTTCTTTGTAAAAAACTTAAATAGGATCTTATCAGGGTACCTTGTGCAATTAATCACTATAACTTTAGTTTTAATTAACAAGTTTGATTATGATTAAGTCCCTTACCTGATTTAAATGCAATTCTAGAATTTTTTTTCATGTAGATTTGGGTTTTAGATTGTTCGTGATGTAAGGCATCACATTTACAAAAACACTATTATATGCCTTGTTTTAGTTGAAATTTTAAGAAACCAAGAAAAATTATTGGCCAACTTATATCTTAAAACATATAATGAGCTAGCTAACTAAACTTAAAAGCTTATGTTTGATGTATGCTTGGTTAGTTAGCTTCCATTTTGTCATGGAAAAAAGGTAGATACTCAACTTGCTTGGTTATTAGAAAACATGAAATAGTTTATTAAAAGGAAATCAAATTGTAGAAAAGAGAGTATACATGCTTCTTGATGTACAAAAATGAAAGGGAGATTATTGTGATATAGAACTTTAGTTCCATGAGTGATATGCTCTAATATGGTTACAAAAATAGCACATTAAAGCTTTTAAATCCTTTAGTAAAGGAATTTTATGAAATTGAATAGAAGAGGTGGTTGTAAAGGCCACCTAAAATGGACTTGCATAACTTAAAACCACTATTAGTTAAAGCACTGCAAGAAAACAGGGTAAGTACAAATTGAAAAAGAGAAAAAGAAAAAAAATCAAGAGAACTCTCTATCTTATGCATTACATTAGATAAAATTCTAAGAATTAATAAATGCTATAGCTATTTAGTTCACCTATAGTAACCATACAGCAATCTACCAAGCGAGCATATGAGTGGGATTAAAAATAAAAACTTGTCTAAGCCTTGAAGTGTAAGTCCTATGATACCCAAGAGGAGGGTAAATTGAGTGTTTAAACATTTCTTTTAAAATTAAGCAATTTAAACACCTTAGGCCAATTTTAATTATATGTAATCTCTAAATCAAAATTCAACATAAATTGAATATTATGCTTATGCCAATATCAATTAAATTTAAGCAATAATAAAACAAACACAATGAGTATAAATATAAAGAGAGAAGGGAAAGGAAGAATATCAAGATTTATAGAGGTTCGCCTACCCTAAAGATATACTATGTACTCTCTCTAACTATATGTTGGAAATTCATTAACAACTAACTTACTTTAATTAGACGAAGAGTAATCCTTACAACAATCTTGATTATAAGGCCAAAAGAAACCTTTACAATAATCTTGATTAAAAGCCAAAAGGAACCTTTCCAGCAATCTTGGTTAAAGGCCAAAAGGAACCTATCCAACAATCTTAGTTAAAGGCCAAAAGGAACCTATCAAAATCTTGATTCTAAGGCCAAGAGGAACTTATCAATCTTCCTTTCCAATAGGTGAAGAGTAACTCGAAAAAGACAATAAAAAATTATACAATTTTTTTTCCATAAAGTCAGCCCATAAAACAAGCTCCCTTCAGTTTCCATACAAGATTATATTGCTTAATAAAACTTGATAAAAAATCAAAGAAAGATAAGCGCTCAAATGCAACAAATGCAATGCTTATGCCTTATGCAATCTCTTATACACATATAAGGCCTAAAGCAATTCAATTCACATTCAAATACTTATGTAATTCAAATCTTGTTTTCTATAGGTCAAGAGTAACCTATCAAATCTATTGTAAAGTAAAGAGCAGCCTATTACTAATCACAACAATTAGCACAACCAATTCCCCCAAATTATGTAACTAAGCATACCTTCTACAGTGTTTCACTAATGCTCATGAAATAAAACCAATTCTAAAAATTCTAAAGGCAATAAAAAATTATAACAAGTCTCCTAACACATAAATAAATTTATAAAAAAATAAATTTGCAGTAGTAAAAACAAATTTACTTCACCAAAAATCAAATTGAACATTCAAATAGGTAATCTATCAAAATATGTTGTCTTTAATTTTTCAACCTATAAACAAACGAATTTATCAATCAAATGATGCAACATAAATACAAAAAACCTACTAAAACCTCAATCAATCAGTTATCAACAAATCACAACAACAAACATAATTTTATAGCATCAAATAAATGGATTAAATCAAGACCAAAGTAGAAAACATCAAACCTGGACAACTTTGGTGCAACCTACAAAATTAAGCTTGAACATACAATATAATGACTTAAAAATCAAAATCAAAATACTAGAAATCTCACAAGACATTGGGAAAATAGAAAAAAAATTGATTTTCAGCTCCAAAATAGATTTAAGAGACAAATCAAATTTAACAAAGAGGCGTCACAAAAAATGGACAGTTTTGAGCAATCTATGTTCTTTAAGTTCAAACAAACATTATGAGTGCTTAAAAATCAAAGTAAAATCTTTGTTGCACTCTTGAACCTTAGAAAAACATGTATGATAATTTTGAATCAATAAAAATGGTTTTATAAGCTCAAAATTGAAGAACACATAAGTTTAGAGAAGTTCAACCAAAACAGAGATAGTTTTGGTATATAAGACTTTGAAAGCTTAAAACAAACGAAATAATGAATCAAAAATCAATTGAAAGCTTTCTGAGATTCATATATATCTAAACTAACTGAAAATACAAATTTTACTACACAAAAAACTGATTTAAAATATGAGAATAGGGATTGAATAAAAGTTGTATAGAAAATAGAGAAAGTTTTGAATGTTTGAAGAATTGATCTTTGTAATTCATTTTTCAGAGCATCTTAACTTGATAAAAATGTTTAGGAGAAGTCTTTATAGTGTTGAGAGAGGATGGGAGTCATTAGAAATAAGAGATAGCTGTTAGGGAGGAAGAAAAGAGCTTAAATGCCAAAAGAGGAAAGAGTCGTTGGAGACATAGAGTAAAATGACACCACCTGGGGAGTTAAATGGAACCGTTGAAGTCTAAGTCACCCGCCGTTTAACTCGTTAGGAAATAGGGGTAAAACAGTGGTACATATACGATGCCATTTAGCTCATGCTAGCCCGTCATTTAATGTATAGAAAAAACAAAATATGCTCTAAACCATCTTTAAAACTTTCCAAACAAGTTCCTAATATTAATCAAGACTTCAAACAAGTTTTAAAACATATATCAAGGCTTTTTTAATTAATAAAAACATCTAATTGATTCAAAACACAATAAACATCCTTGATTATGAAACCTTTTATATTTAAACAACTTTAAAAACTTTTCAAATAATTCTTAAACTATCCATAAACCAAAATTCACAAAACAATGATATTCAAACAAATTTAAACATACAGAAACAACTTCAAGTAACAATTTAATTAACTCAAACATATAGAAAAGCATACACTAAAACATTTCATCACATTACTACTTGATTATGCAACATTTAGCCTATATGCTATTTTAATTCAATTTATAACATGATAAATGTCATAATCAAATTAAATTAATCACTAAAACCATAATTTAACTCTTATATGCCTATATAAAAATGTTCATTCAAATGCGAGAACCCTTTTCAATCATTGATTAAGATCAAGTTTATGACACTTACAACTTAAGCCCTTTTTCTAAACCTTTCTAAACTTGATCTTCATTCTCTTGATCTTCAAGCTTGATCATCATTTGATCTTTATCATTTAATCCTTAGTATCCAAGCTCTTGATTATCTAATGCTTAAGCTCTTCTACCTTAGGCTCCAAAAATATGTTCTTACACTTAAAATATTTTCCTATCTTATAAAAGCATAGAAAGCTTAAACATTAGTAATAATAATGTTTTGTCATCATCAAAACACATGATTGGAACCTCCTTAGTTCAACATGAGGAAATCTAGAATGCATATGGCTTACAAAAAAAGAGTGATTTCAAATGTTTTTCAAGATTAAATGATGAATTGGTTTAAGTAAAGCTCTAACGAACAATATGGCTTTTATTGAAATTATAGAATAAAAGGTATGCAAAGAATCATATAAGCAAAACAAACTCTAAAATTACATCAATGACCAAATGATCTTAGGAACCTTATATATTTCTTGTATGAGTAAACATTTGTAACAGATTTAATAGTTTCCACGGCAGGTATTTTCAGAATACGATTTTGATTAACTATAATTCATCGATGGGAGATAGAGGGGGGAGATGAAGATGAGGCCATATGCAATAAAGACGTTGGGGATGGAGGGGGGAAATAAGCTTTGATACGCTAGAGAGGAGATGCTTAAACCGACATTGCTAAATGTTAATAATGATGAAGGAGACATAGTGGAGAAGAAAGTACTGGTTTTAATAAGGAAAAAAAAGCTTATTCCACGATATAGAGGTAGCCAATGAGAATAAAGAAAAAAAAGAGAGAGGAGAAATTTTTGATTCCATGATAAAAAATGACTTCATTTTATTATTATTATAAATACGACATCATTTTAATATCAACTTAACATATTCAAGTAATGATCAAAGCAGTGTTGTTTTGTATCTAACCTAAATAATGTCATTTTAGACCTAAGCAGAGAATTCCAATTAGTTACCATGTGGCATGAATTTATGTCTTTTCACCCCTATCTTTATTAGAATTTGCTATATTTATATGAATTTTTGGTTAAAATGCAAGTTCATGTTCAATTGAGGAGTTTGATGTGAAAAAACCAAATTTGGATGATTTTTCAGAAGACCAATAATGGTTTATAACAACATTGTTAATGTTAATGTGAGGCCCCTTTAAAGTCCTAAATGTAGATAGAGAATCAATATTGCTAGAAAATGACATTATTGATCTCAGGGTGAGCCGCCATTATAATGCAAGTTAAAATCAGAAGATAAATAATTGTTTATAAAGGCACTGTTATGGATTATGTAAACCACCATTGATAATTAGATTGCATATAGTGAACCTACAGTACCTTAAAATAATGTCATTTTTTTTTTATTTAAAAGGCTATTATACTTCTTAAAAACGTGAGTAAAGAGATTTTTTAATGGCAAGAATTCAATTTTTAATTAACACTAAATCTATAGTAATTGTATATAGGATAGAGAATTGGAGAGTTTTACATTTTTTGGACATTATTCATAGATTTTAGGTTTTCTTTATTAGGTTTTATCTCAACTTTTGTATTAGAGACAAAGTAAAAAATTCAAGTATTCAAGAGTAGATTTAAAGTGATTTAGAGATAATTTACAATTGGAATGGCTATAATTCAATTATATCTTACACTCTTTTATTTATTTGATATCTTAAATCTTGAAAAGTAGAAGAAATGATGCAAAATAGTGGGAATCATGCAAATTTTATGCTATGAATAGTGTATTTCACAACCTAGGTCACAACCATGACCTAAGTCATGATTTAGGATGCCTAAGGATCATAATTAGCTCACAACTGTGAGCCAAGTCGTGGCTTTTGATAACTGCGTGTTTAAACCTAGTTTTTAGGGTCTTTTAGCAGTTTTTCACTTCGTAAAGTGCCCAGCTGTCACCAAAAGGAGGAGAACTCACTCCAAGGACATTTTGACACAAGATTGAATCCATTATAGAGGATAAAATTAAGATTAAAGTGGAGATTTAAGCAGCTAAAAATATTTTCGGCAAGATTGCAGTGAAGATTCAAGAAAGGGATTTAATGAGAATGAGCTTCTTACATCCTTATTCTTTCTTTATCATTGTTAGATTTGTTGGATTTGCTTTTATAACTATGATTTTTTTTTTTTTTCAAATCTAGACAAGATGCACTCAAACTTATATGTTTGTGATTTATTCTTGATTTAATGAAAAACCCAAATTTATTTTAGATTTATCTATGGATGTAATGAATTGATTTTGATTTCTATGCAAATGCAAGTGTCAATTCCGTACTTGATTTTATGTATTTAGATCGATATATCACCTGTATGAATAGATAAATTCGTAGATAATAAGACTTGCATGGAGATTTAAAGATAAACTTACATGAGTTTTTTAGGTGATGTATGAATCTAAACAAAATAGTAGCATTAATAGATCATAATAATGTTTCCAACTAGGGTGTTGATTAAGAAGAGATTCTAGTTAATCAACTAAGATGATAGGAGTTACATGACTCAATAGAGGGTATAATTTAATTTAGGGATTCTATGGTCTAATTTAGGTAAAATAATAATTAAACCTTGAACATGTTAAGTTCAAGGTGGATTCTTTATCTAAGCCTGAATTCTATTGATTGCTATTTCTTTGTGTAAAATTACTTTGGTTTATTATCTTTATTTATTTAGTCAATTTTATTTTAATCAATAATTAATTAAATAAATCACTTTTTTTTGTTAGATTAGGTAATTGAAAGACGATTAATATTGGTACTTTAATCCTCGTGAAATAGTACTCAGATGCACCTTAGATTATATTATAGGATGATATGTGTACTTGCCTTATTGGTCCTCACATAATTTAATTTGGCATTCATATATTTATTTAAAGCTTAGAGGACCATAAAAAGATTATTACAGTTAGGTAAGAAAATAGATTAACTATGTTCTAATTATCTCAACTATATGAAGATCTTGTTTATTTAAGTGCTTTATTACCTATTGTAGACTGACTATCTAGAATAAATTCATAGGTAGTTAAGGACTCGAGAAATCTATCTTAATTACTAGAAAAATCAATAAACAAGACCATTCAATCATAATTGTGAGAGTCTTAAATCTAAAGAGGATTTTAGGTTTGAAATTCCTATTCTTTATGCATATTTGTCTAAGTTTATTGATTGACCAAACCATGAAATAGAATTAACAAAGAAAAGGGTTAGACTTGATCACATCCCTCTCTTTCTTTAGAGAAGTTACCAGGTAACTTAGAATTTTTAGAGACTTTGTTAATCCATTGAAATCTGAACCCTTATCTAGAATTTGTGATTGGTGACCTTAATATCTACTTATGATATATTACATTAGTTAGCAATTTAGTTAATTTAGTTGTTCAATTTAGTTTATTACTTTAAATTAGTATTTCTAGATAATCATTCACCAAATACCCTAGTAATTATAGTGGATCCCTATGAAAACGATCTTTAATCTCATAATCTACTTTATTACTTGTTAATAGGATACACTTATTTGAGGTTGGTATTAGATTAAATTAGATTGAATTAGAATAGAAATAGATATGTAAGACCACAACCATAACAGTATCACTCCATTAGTCTATGCAAGATGAAATTGATGTACGACTAACTGGTGAAGGAAATTGGAAACTTCAGCGACTAATTTTATAATTGAAAGCATAGGAACTTAAATGATAATTAACCAACCTATATGAGTTCTCAGTAATTTTAACCCTAAATTTTAATAACAAAAAAAGATTGAAGCATCTCTATATTGCATTCTTTTTTTCAAAACCATTTAAAGTTAACTAACAAAGAGACCACGATGGTCGAGAAAGAGAAGCAACTTTTTTATAGACAAAAACATGAGATGTTTAGGAGAGTTTTTAACAATAAAAATCTGGTTTACTTTTTTATGGCATTTTATTACAAATATTACTTATTTACAGAAACATACACTACAAGAAACAATAAAAGAACAAATATTAAGATTTTGGAGTTTTATAGTCTATTTGGAACAAATAAATTCTACAAAATTTTGTAGAATTCATTTACAATTTCAAATATTTATGTTTAGAATACAAAAATCTATTCATTTCAATTTTATAATTTGAATACCATGGAATTCAACATAATTAATCCAAATTCCATCAAAATATTTAAAATTTGTAAATGAATTTCATAAATTTAAAAGACATATTTTTATCTTCCAAAACTACCCCTTCTAAACTTTTTTATAGTAGTCTTTTTTATGTATTTTTTAATATACCATTATATTGCTATAATATAATATTAAAACAATATTATTATATAATACATATTATATTATTATATATTATAATATATTAATATAAAATGGTTAATTGGACACTTAAAAGTCACTTTGATGTTT
>JAOXYD010248141.1:0-16590 GCA_028565735.1 Pinacopodium congolense
ATCTTGATCAATTGGATCGTTTCTTTGTGGATTCCGATATGAAACTTTTGTAGATGCGTTTCCGGGTATTCCTTTATATTTCATTATGATATTGATTTATATGTTTATTCCTGATCACTTATATAATAATTCCAACATTAAACTATTAAAGTGTTGTGCCATTAATTTACCTTATTATTGTAGTTAATGAAGGGAAATTGATTATTATAATTCTATAATATTTCCTTGGATTTACATACATTTAGTTTTAACTCATGCATATTCATTAAGAAATTGCTTTTAAGGTAAATTTGGGCTAAGGAGCATCACATTTCTTGAATTGGTTTTAGGTTGTTTAAAATTTAGATTAGGATTTTTCTTTTTTAGAACACTCAATTCACTCCCCTCTTGAATGCCTTTAAGACTAACATGAATTATAAGGAAGATGAGGAAAGAGTTTTAAGGAACAAGAGATGTGGAGAATCCTACATTGAGTTCATAATAATTTTTCTTGCTAATGTATTACCATAGAAGTTGCTAGGACAAATAGAAATAAAAAAAGTTTTGACAAATTTATGAATATACTTTAGAATATAATAAAATTTAACAACATGAAAGGCAGGCACATTTATCAAATTAAGTTATTTTATATATAATCAATAGATACATAATAACTAAAAAAGAAAAGTAAATTTATTAAATATAAGTAACAAGATATAAGTTGAAAATATAAATAATTATAATATAATTTTATTATAGTTTAGGTTAGAAACACTTTCATATTTAATTTATTTTAACATATATTTGAAATTTTAGGTTAATTCTAATTAACTTACAATATGTTCCTTTGAGGCTTAATTATTAGCTAATTGTTTAACCAAAAGTTGGTAGTAATTCTAACTCCAACAACAACAAAACAACCTACCTTAGCAAAAGCTTCAAGGAATGAAAATGGGTAATGATTTATGTTCCATAACACAATTTTCTTCATATTCAATTACTCTATAACTAAAAAAAAATGCATAAAAGAGATTTTAGATTTAAGATACTAATGAATAAGACTGAGGAAAGTAACAATTAATGTGAAAATAGTCACTTGAAGAGCAATAACCATCGAGAGATTCTTTCCTCAAACCAAAAGATGGATAAAGGTAGAAAAGAGATCTTACTCTAGCTACATATTACTATTGCTTTGACGTAGACATGTTTCCTTATTTGATCATTTCGTTTCTTTCCTACTTGACTGCTTCTGCCTTATGCATTTAATATTTATTGTAGAAGATATATAAAAGTTCAATTAGTGCATATTGGTTTTAAATATAGCCACTACACTATATAATTCTCATATAGAGTGATTCTTTTATTAGTAGATCCTACCAAATGAAGGGGCAAAACATAAAACAGCGGCTCTTTTCTTTGGTCAAAGTTGATAATTTGTTTTCTTAATAATAGTATGTTTGGTATGCTTAGTGCTACTACATGTCAAAGATGCGTTCTTGACTTTCAACAGTAGTTGCTATTCTTTTCTTATATATAAATAGCATATGAATAAAGAGATACTGAGAGAAAATAAGAAACTAAAAGAAAAGTAAATAGAGGACATAAGAGAGTTATAAGAGAAAAACCTAAGAAGTTATTTTTTTGTCCTATTAAGATCAAATATGTTCTAATCTTAAAGAGATTTTTAGTCCATACCTTGGAGTTGGTATTTTTCTCTATTATCTTCTGTTAGTAGTTTCAAAGAATTTAATGATTTAGAATTATTATTGAACCAAGGATTGGTTCCACCTTTGTTTAATGATGACAAAACGTTATTACTAATGTACTTATAGAGTTTATTATGGTTAAGGATAGGTTTGATAAAGACGTGTTTTGAAATGTATGAATGTGGAGCCTTAGAGTTAAGGTATACGTTTAGAATTTTAAGTTGAAGTGTTTTGAGTTATATGAAGATAAAGTTAATGAAAGAGAAACATTGAAGTTAAACTTGAAGATGAAGATGAAGATAGAAGAAGATCAAGTTTAAGAGTAGTGTTTGATATGTTGAGTATGTAAGTTGTTGTAAGTCTTCTCTTTGGTTTTACCATAATGTCTAAGGGCTCACATCATACATGTTACATTCATAGTTAGTATGTTGCATATAGGATGCAAAATCAAAAGGTATTGTATGGGATTGTTGTGTGTGAAAAGCCTCTTCATGAATGAATAAATGACATGTATGGTATTACATGAGTTACAATGTGAATGAATGATTAAATTAGTATGATTTATGTTAATTGATTAAAATATAAGTAAATGAATTTGTAATTTGGTTAAATTGATATGACTTTTGTGTTAAGTCATTATTTGTATGATTTATAAGTTGTATTAATTGAAAAATTGGTTAAGTATGAGATTGTATGTGATAGTATGAAAATAAAAGTGATGGGATTAAGGAAAGTTGGTAAATTGAATGAATATAATTGTGGTAAGTTGTATGATTGTATGAAATTAGGATAAGAAGTGTTTGGTGGTGATTAGAAGTATTTGGAATGTATTAGAAAGTATATGAATGCGTTAAAAATTGATTTTGATTGGATAGAATTTATTTGTTCAATTGTTTATATGATTTTAAGTGATTAATGGCAGTTGAGTAAGGATTAAATGGAGATTCAACAAGATGGCATTATGTATATATTTTTTGGAGTTAAACGAAGGGTATAAATGGCACTATTGAACTTCTCATAAACCATCATTTTACTTTGGATTTTACATGATAACCTCTAGTTTTAAACAGTAAAATGAACTTATGGTTTTAGAACGATGGGAAACAGTAACAAATAGCTAGTTTGAGGTTTTAAGCCTATAAATAAGTATTTTGCATATGTTTTAAGTATCCAAGTGCGTAAAAAACAATCTATACTAAGAGTTTGAAGTATTTTGAGCATTGTGTTTGAGTTTATGTGAAATTTGCTTGAGTGTTATGTTTACTTGTGAGCATTAATTCTTAAATATTTTGTGAGCTCCTAAATACCTTAGTGAGTTAAAAGAGTGACATTTTATGAAGGTATATCTGAGAAGTGTAATTTGAGGTGTTTAAAGATTAAGAGTGAATTTTATTGTAAGTTTATTCTTGAGCCTTGAAAAAGAAAATTATGTGAGGTTATTCTCAACCTTAGAAAAAGAAGAGTAGGTTTATCCTTAATGCTGAAAAGGATTTTGTGTACTAACGTTTTCATTGTTATAGTGAAAATTCTCAACGAAGTTCGTTGGAAATTAAATGTAGGAGAAAGTGGATATCTCTGAAATAGTATAAAATATTCGTCTCTCTCCTCTCTTAAATTCTTTACATTTATTCATTTATTTAATTTTTAAAATGCTATTTAATTTATTAGCTTGTTTATAATTGTTTTATTGTTTATTTATTTTTGTTTAAGGTGTTTAAATCTAATTTCGTGAATTAGAAATTATTGTTTAGCTTCCGCATAATTTAGTAAAATTGGTAAACTTAGAAAGAATTTTTAAAAACACCTAATTCATTCCCTCCCCCTTCTTATGTGTTAAATAGGGCTAATAATTATTTTATAATTATTACCTCTAATTGTTGATTAAAAAAGAATAGTGATTGTATCCATTATTTTACTAAAGTAAAGGATTTACTAGCTTGTATCTATGGTTTTTACTCCTCTAATTTGAGGTGGTTTTCAACGTCAAAAAGCCAGTCTCTTATATGATTATTTTATTAATATATTATTATTATATTTGTGAATTAATTATTTTGGTATGTACTTTACTGTATAGTTTTATACAAAATCAGAGAGAATTAATTTTCATATTTTATTGTGATAATTTTATTATTATTGAAATTTTCCCATTAATTGTTATCATAACTATTTTTGTTTAATTATTGAGTTTAACTACAAAGGAAAGGTTCAACACAATAACAAATTTAAATGGCATAAATTACCATATATGAAGGAATAAGATGAAGAATCTCTTATTTGTAATGAAATTATGACTACCAATATTTACTGTCTAAAAACTTGAAGGCAAATCTAATAAAGAGTGGATTTTTTAGCATGAAAAAGTATAAGGTTTAATTAGGTAATTTTTAAAGACAATATGTATAATCATATTTTTTATGAGATGCATGTGAAAATATTGTGAAATAAACTTGAAGAATTATATACTTCAAAGATTGATAGTAATAAGTTAAATTACCTTACAAATTTATTATAGCTAAAATATAAAAAAGATAATTCTGTTGTAGATTACTTAAATGAATTTTAAGAGATTTTAGAACAATTGTCAAGTATGAGTGTTATTTTTTATAATAAAGTTGTTATTCTTATAATACTTGTGTCATTACCCAATTCTTGGAAAATATTTCATTGAGTAATTTTACTCCTAATAATATAGTGACTATAGAGTTATTAAAAAGTGATATCCTAAATGAAGAGATGAAACAAAACTTATAAGATTCTCCCTCTTTGCAAGCAGTTGTTTCAGCTACAACCTCTATAAGGAGAAATCAAAGTAAAGGTTCAAAGGGTAAAGACAATAGCAAAGATACCAATAGAGGCAATAACAAATACACTAATGTTGAGTACTACCATCGTCATAAAAAGGGACATACCAAGAGTTTATTGAAAATTGAAGGATAAAATATTGACAAGAAGCAAGGTAATGGTAATGATAATGAGAAAGTAGTCGTTACAATTAAGTAAGATTTTCATTTTCTCTATGATGTTATTACTCTTAACCTAAAAAATCATGAAACTAGCTGAGTAATCGATAGTAGAGCTTATATTCATGCTATAGTTCAAAAGAATTTCTTTACATCTTATACTCCTGATGAATTCGATATTGTCAAGATGGGTAATGATAGAAATTTTAAAATTATTAGTTTTGTTAATATTCACTTACCAACTATAGGGTTATATTGTTTTTAAAGAATGTGAAGCATGTTCTTATCATAATACTTAATATCATTTCAATTAGGAAGCTTGATGAAGAAGGGTATTATAATACCTTTTAAAATGGTCAATAAAAGCTAACTAAAGATTCTTTTATAGCAGCTCGAGGTGATAAGTGTTTTATACTTTATATAATGTAAGTCAAGAATTTTAAAAGTATGGTTAATGCATTGGAGAATGATAATAAAATTGAAATAAGGAATCAGAAACTAGGTCAATTAAGTGAGAAAGTTGTGTCAATATTGGTCAAAAATAAGAATTTAGTTATTTTAAATAATATTTATTTGAGGAGATGTGTTCATTATTTAGCAGGAAAGCAATATGGAGTTTTTTTAAGAGCTTTATAGATTCAAATAAGAAGTTAGAGATTTTACAATTAATACATTATTATATGTGTGGTTCATTTAATACTATATTACTTGATGGCTTCCATTATTTAGTGACATTTATTGATGAAAATTCAAGAAAATCGTGGGTTTATACCTTAAGGAATAAAAATCAAGTTGTGGATGTGTTCAAACAGTTTCAAACCCTAGTTGAGAGAGAATTTAGGAAGAAGATGAAGTGCTTTAAGTTAGATAATCGAGTGAATGTATTGGATCACTTGAGAGATATTGCAAAGCGTAAAGTATTCAACATAAGATGACTCCACCTAAGACACTTTAGTTAAATGGTATGACAGCGAGTATGAATAGGAGACTTATAAAGAGGGTTAAAAGCTTGATTTCACATGTAAAGTTACCAAAGTCATTTTAGTAGAAGTACTGAATAATGTGGTCTATATCTTGAATCTTTCTTCATATATTCCTTTAAATTTTAATTTTCTAAAAAAGATCTGATCAAGAAATGATGTCTCCTATGATTACTTGCAAGTTTATGGATATAAGGTTTTTGTACATATTCCCAATGATGAAAGTTCAAAACTTAATACCAAGTCATGATAGTGTGTATTTATAGATTATGGTTTACATGTATTTGGCTATAAATTTATGATCTAATTAAGAAAAAACTTGTAAAAAGTTAGGATGCAGTATTTATGGAGATGAGACCATAATAGATATTGATAAGGTTAAGAAAATAAATTCTCAATCCAATGATGATTAAGCAATAATGTGTCTAGTGATAGTATTCGAGAGAATTAGAGATAATAATCAAATTAAGTAACAAGAAGTTGAAAATGCTCCCATGGAAATAAAATCTAATGATGATAATAAGCTTTCAGCTCCTAAAATCAAGTTCCATTTAAATTGCAAAGAATTTCTAGAGATAGATAACCTTCCACTTAATATCTTTTTGACATTTACGAGTTGAACTTGATGGATTATGGTGAATAAGAAAGTTATGAAAAAGCTATGAGAGATGATCACAAGAAAGAGTGGGTTAAAGCCATGCAAGATGAGATGAAGTCCTTGCATGAGAATCTTACTTTTAAGTTAATGAATCTACCTAAGGGTAAAAAATGCTTTGAAGAATAAGTAAGTATACAGATTCAAGTATGAAAAGAACTTTCACGACCACGATACAAATCTATACTAGTTATAAATGGATTCAGTTAAAGGAAAGGTATTGATTTTGACTAGATCTTTTCTTATATTATTAAAATATCTTACATCTGTATTGTGTTTGGCTTATCAACTAGCTTTGATTTGGAGGTTAAGTAAAATGGTGTGAAAACAACATTCCTATATGGCAATTTATAGGAAGAGATTTATATGAAGCAGCTAGAAGGTTTTAAGGTAAGAAAAGGAAAGAAGTTTATATTTGCAAGCAAACGAGAAGTTTATACTACTTGAATCAAATACTAAGAAAATTGTAAAAAAAATGTTAGGTCATTTATAGGAGAGTAAGTTATAAGAAAACTACTTCAAACCATTATGACTTTTACTAAAGATTCTCTAATGATGATTTTATCATTCTTTTTTTTTATATATAGATGATTGTTGATTTTTGGTAAGAATATTTTAGAAATTGATTGTTTAAAGAAACAATTGAGTTAGTTTTTTGTCGTAAAAGACCTAGGGCCAACAAAACAAATCTTTAGTATGAGGATTATTCTAGGAGTTGGTAATTTAATGTATGCTACAGTGTATATTAGGTCAAATATTGTTTATGCCATTAGTATTCTTACTAGGTTTCTTTCTAATCCTAACAAGGAACATTGGAATGCTGTAAATGGATATTAACTTATCTACAGGGAACTTTTAGATTCTGCTTGTATTTTGGTATTAATAAACTCATATTAATTAGCTATACAGATACAGATATGACTGGTGATCTTAATTCTAAGAAGTTTACTCCAAAATACTCGATATCATTTACATAGAGAATGATATCATGAAAATCGAAATTACAAAAGTGTGTTACATTGTCTACCAAAAAAGATAAATTTATTACAACAATCAAAGCATGTAAAGAATTATTATAAATAAAGAAATTTCTAAAGGAATTTATTTTGTGATAGCCTGAGTATTAATTACCTTAGTAACAATTCATCTTTTCATTCAAGATTGAAGCATATTAATGTAAGATATTATTGAATAAGATACGTTTTACATTCCAAGTAATTGCAGCTTAAGGAAAATTCATACTAATAAAAATAGTTCACATACGTTGACAAAGTCTTCATCAAGAGACAAGCTTGAGGCATGTTTTTCAACTGCAAGGATGGGAGTCCCTCTCATATTGGCATGAAGGAGAGTTTGTTAGTAAATCCTGCTAAATGAAGGGACAAAATAAAAAATGGTGGCTCTCTTCTTTTATCAAATTTGATAGCTATATTTTTTTTCCTTTAATAGTGTAATTGGTGTGCTTAGTGTGCTTAGTGTGTGCTTCGTATGATACTCTCTTGTCAATGACATGTTCTTAATTTTCAATAATAATAATTGTTCTTTTCTTATATATATAATAAAGGGACATAATACAAAATGGCGGCTCTCTTCTTTTATCAAATTTGATAGCTATATTTTTTTTCCATTAATAGTATAATTGGTGTGCTTTGTGTGCTACTCTCCTGTCAAAGACATGTTCTTAATTTTCAATAATAATGAATGTTCTTTTCTTATATATATGTAATAGATGAAATACACAGATATAGAGAAAAAATAAGAAACCAAAAGAAAAGAAAAGTAGAGAGAGGACATGAGAGAATTGTAAGAGAAAAAGTCAAGATTTTTACTCTTTTGTTTTGCTAAGATCAAGTTTATTCTGATCTTAAAAAGTTTTTTTTGTTTATGGCTTGAGTTTGATATTTTTCTCTACTTTCTCTTATTATTAGTTATCAAGAATTGAAGATTATTTTGTACTTATTACCTCTAATTATTGACTAGCGAATATTAATAATTGTATCAATTATTTTATTATAAAAGAAGATTTTTCGCCTTTTATTCATACTTTTTACTTTTTTAATTTGAGTTGGTTTTTTACATTAAAAATTTAGTGTTTTGTATTATTGATTTTTTGAAATATTATCATGTTATTTGTAATTAAATTATTTTGGTATATGCTCTATTGGATAATTTTATGCAAAAATTAAAAAATTTTAATTTGGATATTCTTTTTTAATAAAATAATTGTTGTTGAGATTTTACCAACATCATTCGACCTTCTCTCCGAGTAATTATGTGATCCACTTTTTACGTTTTTACATTTTTACATTTTTACTTCAGCAATAATGCCACAATTTTACATCAAATCCTGTCCAAAATCACATAACTGAAACCCATCGGAGCTTATGCCCGCGTTGTTCTCTTCCCAAGCGGTTTTGAGTCGAAACACGCAAATTCCTCATAAACGAAGAGATAAAAAGAACAAAAATAATGGAATTCAACTCAGGGGTTGATCAGGAAAGTCCAATGCTACATTATGGACCAAACCTAGCAAGTCTGTGATGCTTTTCTTTATATGTATTAAATACATCTTTGAATTACGTGATCATCTATTAATTAAATATTGAATAAATTATTTTATGAATTAATAAATTACTTAGACTATTCTCCAGAAGGGACTTGTCGTGCTTGTTCTTTATGTTAGGTTCATTATTTTCCTTCTCAAATTTTCTATTGATCCTTCTTTTCCTTCTCGAAGGACCGATTCAAATCTAACCATCTAATTTCAAAACACGAAATATTTCCTTTATTTGAGTTGTGAAGACTATACAATTAAACGGTTTTAAAACTCATTTTATCATTTATATCTCTTTGATATACTAGTTCCAACTTGTGGCGTCACACAGAAAGCGTGTCATAAATACTCAACAACTGCGTGTGTATCAAGTTAAAAGGTTCATCAAGTTCTGATAATTAAACCCATTATTAATTGTTTTGTGCGAAATTCTAGTCTATCAAGAAAGACGGGGCAGGTATCTCTATGTGTATCTTTGTAATTTACAAATATCAATCTTATGCTACGTATAAAAAAAGAAGTATAATAATTTGCAGCTGGTGTCTCTCATCTGGAATCTAGGGTATATAATTAATAATGGTTTCACGTGAGACACGCAAAAAGGCATAAAGTAGACAATGCGCGGCTCGTGTTGACATTTGGATTAGTCTGTAACAGCTAATACTAGTAATCTAACAGAAGAGCAGACCTATTAACCAGAGAATCTTATTCTTAAGCTCCTTTCCTTTTACCAACTTTAGTTGATTAGGTTAACACTTTATTGAAATAAGGACAAATGCATTTAATTGGCTTATTGAGCACACGCAAATGAATCTATTCTATTCAGCTTCCTTCACTTTAGTCAATTATCATTGTTTCTCTTGTATAGTATTATGTCAATTATCATTGCTTCTCTTGTACATTATTACGCTGATCTCATTTAAATATCACTCCCTTCCTTTTCGTCTAGATATTAATTTGACTTCTCTAAGGGATAGAAAGACCATAACATGGGGGTTTCTTTTTCTCCCTTCTCTTCGGTTGTCATGTCGTGACAAGACGAAAAGAAGTTACTTTCGGTGTTACTATTGAGGAAGGAACACCGCAAGAAAGCTGTTTGTCCAAACATCTGAACAAGTTTCTTTGAGTTTGATTGAGTTAACAAGCACTCTAATCACAGCCTTCCATTATGGATATTCCAGAATTTAAACATTTATAAACTCAAGTGCAGGTCCAGGGATATTGCTTTGTGGTTATGAATTCCCTGTCAATTTTTGTGGGAGACAACATGATAGTATAAACTGACAGCATGAATATGCAGTATGATGAAAAGAAGAAGCATGAACTATTACGATGAATGTGATATTTACCAAAACTATGCGTTAAGTCTACCTTCATAATTGCATTTAATGACCACCAACCCTCTGCTCCATAGACAAGTTTTTCCTTCTTCAACATTCTAATCGCGAACTTGTCCAATTCTGTCCTACCTAGAAACATTTGGGGGGGAAAAAAACAATCAAATTGAGATGCACCAGAACGAATTTATTTCTCTTTCTCTTCCCACTAACATATAACCGTGAAAGAATGGCCTAAAACTGCTTCAATTAAGCTCGTTTGTTTATTAGATTAGGTCTACTCTTTCATGGACTTCCAGTAAAATAAAAATAATTATATGTACTCTAAAACAAGTAAGCATTATTATAATTGAAGAAGCAAGTTTGATACACCTAAATGTAAGAGGCTTCCATTTTAAAGCATCCACGAGATACAAAGTATGGTAAAATATAAACTCTTATCTATTGTTTAAAATAAATGAATACATAATAAAATGTAAAATTCATTTGTAAATAAATTCTCTTATTTCTTAATCTTCTATAAAATCAAGGTATCATTCAGAAATATGCAAAATTCAGTGGAGCCTTTTAAAAAAACAAAAAGTCCAATCAGCATCACAAAAATCCTTAAGATGAAAATCATTATAAATAGAATAAAAACAATCCTTTGAAAGGAGAATCTTTCAAGTATTTAATTATATACATAGCAGCAACCTAATGTAATTTTTTAGGAATACTCAAAAATTGACTTAACTATTAAGTAACATAAGTCAACCCTAAATACAGTAACTTATCAATCAATCTCTAATATCCTTATAATTTTTGGGTAAAGGCATAGAAATAGCCTTGGAACTAGACAAACCTATATCTTAAATAATATCAAGAGCATATTTGCATTGATTAAGATATAAACCAATAGAAGAACAAGCAAGTTCCAAATATTTTGTAGTACCCAAACCCTTTATAATAAACTTATTGTGCAAAATCTATTTAACCTACTAAATAGTAGATTTAGATGGGACCAGTAAGAAGCACATCATCTACATACACTATTAACGCAATATAGTCAACCTCCACAGATCTAATAAACAAGCAAGGATTATGGACATATTTGCTAAAACCATGACTAAGAAGTTGTGCAATAAACTCAATATTCCATTACCTAAAAGCTTATTTCAAACCACAAGGAGACCCCTTCAATTTACAAACTTCATTAGTTTTAGCTTTAGTATATCCGAAGTTCTTCAGTAATATAACCACTCAAAAATACATTATTTATGTTTAATTGTTGTAAAAGCCAAGGCTTGGCAGCTGCGACACATAAAATAAGTCTAACAGTTACTATTTTCACAACAAGATAAAAATGTTCTATATAATTAACCCCTTCAATCTGGTTATATCATTTTTCTACTAACCTAGCGTTGTATCAGTCCACTGACCCATCTAGCCTTAACTTGACTTTAAAAACCCACCTGGAACCATTAGTTATTTTACTTGCAAGCAAAACTGTAATATCCCATGTATCATTGGCTTCTACAATTTAGCCCTTATTGCACTTACCTAATTGGGATTAGTTTTAACTTGTTCATAAGAACTAGGTTCCTTAATATTAAAAACATTAGCTAAAAAAGATAAGTACTGATCTATGATATAAAGAGAAATCAAGAGAGGAAATGTAGGAAGAATATGAGCAGAACAATGACTGGAATGTATAATAGCAGCACAAAGAATTATGGGCTCTAATAGCATGAGATACAAAATCTTGTATCCATACAAGTTTAGAAGTCTGTTTTTGATTTCTCCTAACAATAGCTGCAGTTGGATTTCCCACAATATGAATAGACTGAGTATAACAGAGGAAGATTCAATAAGTAAGAAATAGTAGTAGGGTTAGAACTAGAAATAGGAACAACAAATGAATATGGTAAATCAAAACAAATAGGCTAAGGTATGGGATAAATGTTTTCTTAAATAGATTGGAAAGGAAATTTTTGTTATTAAAAAACAACATCTGTGGATATAAAAATCTACTAAGTTTTTAAGATGAACAGTTTATAAGCTTTTTGACTAGGATAATAACCAATGAAAACAAATTTTAAAGCTCTAGAATCAAGTTTATCTTTATGTAGATAAAAACTGGTTACATAACAAAGAAAACCAAAAGCTTTCATGAATAAATAGTCTGGTGCTTTTTGGAATAAGAGTTGAAATGGGGGGAGGAGGGGGGTTCATCTAAGAATAGAAGAGGGCAACCAATTAATTATATATGTAAAAGTAAGAACAACCCCACGCCAAAATATTTTGGGTAAACTGAATTGAAACAAAATAACCCTAGCAACTTATAGCAAATATCTACGTTTCTTTTCAACCACTCCATTTTGTTGTGGAGTGTAAGGAGAAGATTTTTGGTGAATAATACCAAAAGATGAGAAAAGAAGATGGTAATTGTGGTTTAGAAATTTAGTTTCATTATCATTTCTAATAGCTTTAATTGTAATATTGAACTAAGTCTAAACAAGTTTTAAAAAATTATGAATAACTTATTCAGTTTGGGACTTTTATTTCAAAAGGTAATTCTAAGTAGAGCAATTAAAATCATCAACAATAGTCAAGAAAAAAAAAGAGCACCACTTAAAGAAGGCTATTTATAAGAACCCCACACATCCATATGAATGAATGCAAAACATTTGTTAATGTTGATAGTACTTTAAGGAAACACAAGTTTACTTTACTTAGAGAAGTGACAAATATCATAAGGAAAAGAAAATTTGTAACAATTAAAGTCATTTGACATAACATTCAAATGCTTGGTTACAAGAATAGAAGGATTTTCTAACCTGATATACCAAGATTGAACATGAATGGCATTACTGGATTTGATTATCATGATGAGACTCTATCCAACATTTCATGATGACGAGGAGTTGTGAGTGAAGATCATCAATAATAGAGATGTGAATGCTAAAAATCATGGTACCGAAACAGTTTGTATGGTTTTCATAGAAGAGCTTCTAGTGGGGTCTGAAGATAAGAGGCTTTCGTCCCATGTTTGCATACAAACTTACCTTTTTTACTTGAATTAGAACTGACAGTCATGAGATTTGTATCCTTAAATGGAAGAGGATCTCATAAATCTAATTAACATTTGCTAACACTACTTGGCTGAAGGAATACTAAAATGTCCACCATTGATAGCGATTCTTACAGATGTTTGCAAAAGCAAATGTAAGATAAGTATAAAGTGATGATAGTGATTAAAGCTAATTAACTAATTAGTTATTGTCAATATATATGAGGATTCTATGCTTGGTTTTTTGGAAGGACACAAGCATACGTTAGGAAGAGGACATAGGTAAACATGTATGAATCAAGATCAATAGAGTACTTTAGCTAGTGAGGTAATGATCTTTTTTTGTACAAAATGTGAAAATAATTATTAGAAAAGAAAATCAAAATGAGGTCAAACAACTTACACATTCCCATTTTGTTTGCAATTCAATCTTTATTTAATTATTGGATGGTTTTCGTACAAGAAACTAATTTTTAACTTTTATTAACGGTGGTTTATTAAGAATAGATTAATTGTGAGAATTACATAATTATGGCACAAGACGTAAAACAAATATAATTATGATGCTTTTTTAGATGTCACCCCAAGGTAATGGTTATACACACTAATTTTATGATATGAACCCTAAAACTAAAGTTAAAATTGTAAATTTATAAGCTAATATATATTTGCTTATATAAGTTTTAGTGAATTCAACTTAACATCAAATTGTTATGTGAATATTTGTTTGAAAATATTGAGTCTTAAATATGTTATGATTTTAGAAAAGAAAAATAATATATTATAAACAAACTATGTAAAGATAATAAAACTACAATTCAACCTAAAATTGCCATATCAATCCTAATGTATCCAAAGAACGAAAACCAACATATCAATTATAATTAATGTTTCCTTTTGGTAAAGAAGTGGAATTTTAAAAGTAATAACAACTTAGGAATAGTTTTCATAACAAAAGAGATAGAGTTAAACTAGTCGTCCATCCACGAAATAACAAGATATATATGTATACATGTCCTTTTTCTTTTCTATTTAGATTTTTGCAAGTGCTTTCTATTTCTCTCCATTTCTACTACTTTCTCCTACTCTTTTCCCTAAAACAACCAATTGTGAATTACTAACCTTCATCACCACGAAGAAGATCATTATATTGATTTCTCATGTCATTATTTCTTCTAACTACATGTTAGAGTTAAAGTCCCTGCCGACTAGAGCACTTGGAGGAGAGAAATAATATCAATTATTGAGCTGTATTGGAGGTCGTTAATTTTCTTATATTGTGTAAATTATCAAATATCCTTCATAAATTTCAAAATCACATAGTTATCATATATTATTATATTTCTTATTTAGGATAAGTTTGAATCACCTATTTATAAGTATTAATTAGTTTCTTTCTCATCACCTTGAAATTTTACTCTATATATTTGTATTTTCTTTTGCAAGTTAATTAGATTTGATATAAATTTCATATATGTCACTCTCAAAAAATTCTTTCTAACTTTTTGTTATGATATTAAAGCAATAGAAAAAACTACCCTATGATTTTGAAAATTCAAATGTTCAATTCAAGACCGTCTACTCGAACTATGATTTTTCATTTCCATACACTCTTCATTAATTTGATAACCTAAGCATAACTTAGGTTACATGTCTTCTGAAAAAGGAAAATTATCCCCACTTGGAGACATATGATGACAATTGCATTTTAAGTTTAAAACATGTTTGGCTTTATGGATAGATTTATCCCACGTCCACCACCAAGTTCATCTAATGAACTCATATGGGTCAATGCAATTCTATGGTCATCTGTTAACTATTGAACTCCTTCTACCCTACTCTCCATGATAGTGTGGCGTATTTTGAGATGGCATAAAAGATGTGAAATGATCTTGAAGAGTAGTTGTATTTCGAGATGGCACAAAAGATGTGAATTAATCTTGAAGACCATTTTTCACATAGGAACTCTCTTTGTATTCATTAGCTTAAAACTAAAATGATAAATATTGTATAATAAGGCATGACCATTTCAACATACTATACTAAATTAAAGGGTATTTGGGACTAGCTCAATACATTCTCAAGTTCTATCATACATGTGTGGTTTGATAAATATGTTTAGTACTAAAAAGGAAAAGGAGAAGGTGCATCAATTCCTTTTGGGGTTTGAATGAAAAGTACAGCATGATTCAATATTAGATCCTTAATATAGACATATTACCTTCATTAGCTTATGTTTATGCATTATTTACTCAAGAGGAACTACAACTATTAGTCACTACATTACGATCTTCTTTAATTGAGGGCTGGCTTTTCTTATTAATAATAAAAACAAAAATATTAACAATCGGAATAAATCTATAAATAACCATGACTTCTCCAAATTATTTTATAAGCATTACAAAAATAACAACCATATTAAAGAAAGCTATTTTAAATTACATGGGTATCCAGAATAGTGGGATAAAAAGAAGAAATCAAACAAAGGAAAGGTAGCTAATAGTTCACAATATGTTAAATTTTCTGTAATCCACAATGACCATCCCATTCGTGGATTAACAAATGAACACTACACTCAACTTATATCTCTTCTAAATCTTGAAAAGAACCCTAATTTTTTAGCTAACTTTACTGGTAAGGCAACTTCTTTATCTAATAATAACATTAAATGAATTTTAGATTCAAGTGCTTATGATCATATGACTTGCCATAACAATGGCCTTTCTTATCACAAATTCTTATCCCAATATTCACCAAGAAAAATTACAAATAGTTCTTATACCTTAGCTATATCTTATGGCAAAATTTCATAATGTCCTGTATATATCTTCTTTACATGCAATATTATTTTTATTAGTAAGCTAACTAATAACTTAAATTATGTTGCTCTTTTCTTGCCTTCTTTTTGCATTTTGCAAGATTTAGGCATAAGAGGCTAATTAGAATGGGTGAATTATGAGAGGGGATTTATTATTTTTGGTCAATCAGAATCTCTTTGTGTGCTACTGATTTTCCACATGCCTCCTAACTTCTTTTGTGGAATCAATAACTTGGAAATTTTCCTTTTGAAAAAATATCCTCTCTTAATCTAGATCTTTCATTTGTTAAGCTGTTCAAAAGAAAAAGTACAAAAGCATGCCACTGCTTGTGTTTTCATTAATTACCCAAATCATCAAATGGGTATAAAGTTTATGATTTTACCACATACAAATAGTTTATCTCTAGAGACATAGTATTTTATAAACATATTTTTCCTTTTTATAACAAGTCCCTCTCCATGTCGTGTCTCTAATCCCTTCGCCTCATATACCAGTTCCCTTACTTATTCTTGATAACAACTCTATATCTTCACTAGCTGCTTTAATTTTTT
>JAOXYD010248151.1:0-16589 GCA_028565735.1 Pinacopodium congolense
TATCTAACCCCCTAGAACCCAGATTAATATGGGTACCTAAAGTGAAATGATTTTCTTTGTTTTGTAGGATTTCAAGATGATCACTTGGTACGTTGATAGTGGATGTTCTAGACATATGACCGAAGATACTTTTTATTTTGTTTCCTTGAAAGACAAAGATAGTGACTATGTCACTTATGGAGATAATGCCAAGGGTAAGATAATTAGCATCAGTAAAATCAGTAAGAATAATGCTACCATTGATAATGTACTTCTAGTAGAAGGTTTAAAGCATAATTTGTTAAGTGTAAGTCAATTATATGATAAGGGTTTCAAAGTTTCTTTTGAAGGGAAATCTTGCATAGTTTCTAATGTAATTGATAATTATATATTTTTATTGGTAAGAGAGTAAGGAAAATGTTCACTGTTGATATAAATGATCTCTCTAACCAAAATGTTGAGTGTTTGATATCTATAAATAAGGATGCTTGGATGTGGTATAGAAAGTTAGGCCATGTTAGCATAGGACAATTCTCTAATCTTTGCAATAAGAAGTTAGTGAATGGCCTACCTAAAGTGCAGTATGAAAAGAACAAGGTGTGTGATTGTTATAGCTAAATTTTATAGTGTTTTGGGATGTTATTTATTGTATATTTACCCCTATTTCAGTGCTTAATTATTTAATTAATGTTTATAAATGATTAATTTTTATATTAATGTGAATAATTAAAGAAATGTGCAAAAAGGAAGCAAAATTATTCAAGTCTGGACCATCAACAGTGCCCTAGCAGCCCACTATTAATGGATCCACATACCACCATTAAAGAACTCAAAAATAGACAACTAATGGCGGGTTGTTCATCCTTCAATGGCGCCATTGTAATTCGGTGCAGACTATGGTTACAAGGCACAGACACGATTTTTTAGCAGATTCTTCAACAATTGGGCCTTGTCTTCTTCCTCCACTTGTAGCTGCTCCATCTTATAAATAAAGGGCCTCTCCAGATGTTTTAAGCATTAGATTTAGGAGTTAAACGCCTTTGTTTTAGTAGTTTTTCATATTAAAGTATTTTAGGTTATTTTTCTTTTCAATCCTGTGTAATTTGAGATTTTCAGGTTGTTTGAAGTTCCAACAGCTGTAATCACGTTGTTCAAAGTTAGATAATCATCTGGGGATGTGATTTGGTTTATAATAAACTATTAATTTCATATATTATTGTTATTATGTTTTATTTATCAAAATATCATTACTTAAGTTAATGTTCTTATATGCTTTGATTAATTTCTGTGCTTAATGTTAATTTTTAGTTTAGCTAAGTTGTTAAAAATGTTTATGGATGATTTATTGTGGTAATTAATTGTTAATGTATGATTAGTGAATTAATCTTTGTTTATTGAATGCTTAATGCTTGTCTTGAACTGATCACTTAGGATATTACCCTCAAATAATCTAGGATTCGATAATCTCTATCTAGATTATTAGAAAAATCAATAAACAATGTAGTTTAAATTAGTGAAATAACCAAAGATTTGATTAATCATGAGGGTGCTAGTCTTAGATTAAGATAAATTAGGACTAGACTTCTTGAACTTTAGTCCTATTACCTAAGTATGAACCATAACCAAACTTTAGGAAAAGATAAGTCAGTGTCTTAACCATAGCATTGCCTTGATTTAATGAAGACCTTAGATTAAGCATCGCTGATCTCTAAATCAATTAAATCATAAACCACCAAAATTTAATTGAATAATTTAAGAAAAACAATATGTAAGTCTTTTACAATTAATTGGAATTTTTCTAGGCTTTTTAAATTAGCTTTTAGTTATTTATTTTCTTAAATCATAAATTTGAATGTTCTTTAGATAATTGTAATAAGATTGACCTAGTAATTACATCATATAAACTTCCTCGTGGGATCGATACTATATTCCTATCTTTAGGCTTCCAGATATTTTTAGGATCACCTTAATACGATATCTATAGAAAAATAATAATAATAACTAAAAATTGAACACCATTTGGTTATCTTCAAGCTAAACTAGTATATTCCATCTCTAAAATTTTCTTTATTTGAACAGAGTCCAACTCCACATGTCTATTCCTCAATAAGAAACAATATTAGTGCCTATATCATTATCACCTTACGTACACAAGTGTACAACTTAGATACCTGACACCATATGACAACTATTCAATAAACAGAAATCATGAGTAAACATCATTAAAAATTAAGAAAATTATATTGTATGTTATAATTAGATTAAAGTTTTGGTTTTTACACTTTAACGTCTGCTCTAAGATTTCATAACCCTTTTATTCTTGATTTCAAGTATACATCATCTTATATACAATATCTAGGGCATCATCTTCTCTTTTATATTTTTTTAATCAATAACTTTAATTTGCCTTTTGTAAGAATAGTTATGTATAAATATGAAATAGCACCATATTTGAGTTCTGCTTCTAATTTATCTATTTAGTTTTCTTTAAAAGTTATATTTTCTACTTTTTTTATGGAGGTTATAGTCTCCTTTTTAAGGTTAAAATTCATCTATAGTTTGTTTCCAATAATGATACCTATAATCTCACCTAAATCCACTGCAAAAAAATCTAAATAATCACTATTTGAAGTGAAATATTATATTATCCAATAAAGTATATTTCTTATATTAGTTACAAAACTTAGTTGATTTGGAGGCATATTGTTCTAAACCTTTGTACATTAAGATTTAACTTTTTTTTGGAAAAATAGGAAATACAAGAAAATAATATTTACAAAACTATGTCAAGTTGCAAAGAGTTAGAATCTAACATGATGAATGATAAAGCTACATAGGATAAGCAAAAAAAAAATTGTTAAATCAACTACCCAACTATCCAAGAGGCTTTCAGAGCTCTTAGAAATTAGTTTGTACTTTATCAAGATGACTCAAAAGTTTACGTTCATAAATTCAATATTTGCTTTACAATTTGATTCATAGGCTAAAGACCATTTTTAACAAGGGAAGCCTCTCCTATCATTTATCTTGAAGTTGAGTTGAGGACTTTAATTTTTGTCAAAAATTATATGATTTCTCTCCATCCATTTATTATAGCAATACATGAAAAAAGTTAAGGGGTCGTTTGGTATCACTTTTATTTTTTGTTGTTGCTTTCTGTTTTTGTTTTTAATTTTTTTTATTTCTATTTTTTGTTAAAAAAACAAAAACATATTTGAATAGGATTTTTTAGTAAAAAATATAAAACAAAAACCTATTTGGTAGAAATCAGTAACAAAAAATAGAAAACATAAATCTATTTGGTTGTATCATCCTGTTTTTTATTTTATTCTTATTACATTATTAAATATTAATGTTAAAATTTAATTATATTTCTTTAAATTAACATTTTCATTAGAATAAAAGTATTAAATATTTATTTTTAATATAATTAAAGAAAATTAATTATACTTTATATAAGATGAGTCAAAATGAAACATAAAAATTTACATTAGATCATTCTGATTAAACCTTAAAAGAAATTCAACAACTAGTACATCAACTATAATTAACATTAATATAGCCATTTCACATTTGTGTAGCAATTTCATCTCGTACTCAAGACATATACCGAAGTTGTGCTGGTGTGATATTATATTCCACTTAAGAGTTAACATCTTCGTTTACACTTTCAACAATTTGATCTTCAATTTCTGCATAATTGTCGAATAATTCATCAACCTGTCCCTGCATCCTGATAAAATTATATATAGCACAAAAAGAAATAATGACATATCTTTGCTTCTTCATATCATAACTATGCATGTTTGAGAGTATGGGAAATCTTGCTTTAAGAATCTTAAAACACCGTTCAATAACATTTCTCAATGAGGAAGCTTGTAGTTAAATAATTCCTGTGGACCTGATAGTCTTCCTCTTCCTCTATAATCTCGCAAATGATATCTTTGACCCTGATATGGTGATATAAATATAGGCATATTGCTGTAGCTAGAGTCCACCAAATAAAACTTACCTAAACATGTGAAAAATATAATATCAAAAAAATAAAAATAATCATAATCACTATCTTTTAATTGAAAAATATGTAATATCTTAAGGAGGTTTTGGAAATTGATTCACTAGACTTGTGACTGTTTCAAATATAACTTTAGAATCATTTGTAGTACCTTTTTATCCAGTCATTACATATGTAAAGCGCATATCAAATGAGCAACAACACATAATATTTTGTGTTGTATCAATTTTTTTTACCCTTATATGGTATTTGTTTATTGGTTGGGACATATGCATCGACATGTATACCATCTATTACTCCAACACAATCTTGAAAAATGAAATGATATTGTTAAAATAAACAATTGAATATAAGTACATAATAAAACCAATAAAAAAATATATAAAAGTAATACCTGAAAATATGAAAAATATTTTGAATTGTTTTCAATCTCTAGTGGCGTACTAGCAAAGGATGGCGGAATGATAACTTTTTTTGCAAGACGCACAACTGTATATAAGAGTTTACAAAAATGCTTTGAAATCGTCCAAGTCGAATGTTGAAAGCTCTCCACATTTACTCTAGTTATTTCACCATGCCCAATTGTCATAAAAAAATTCCAACTTGTTCTTCCATAGTCATATATTTGGTTGGTTTTAGCCTTCCAACAATTTTCAGGTCATCATATAAATTCAAAAAATCTGTTTTTGAAATTCTTAAGCACTCATAAATCCTTGTAGGATTTCCATTCAAAAGTTCCAATACCAAATCATGACCTGATAATGAAGAAATTCTGCATGGTTTCTTGTGTAAATTAAAATTCATTTTCTGTTCCTCCATATGCAAAATAATGGAGGCTTTAATTATTCTTCATCTGAATCTATATCGAAATCTGATAAGGAAGCCATGTATCTATAACATCAAAACATTCATTGATTAATAAGAATTTATATTAAACATTTATAGAAAATATTCATACAAAACGTTCATGACTTAATAAAAGATTCATATCAAATATTCATAGAAAATATCCATAAAAAACCACCATTAAAATGTTAAAACCGTGAAATGGTCCACAACATAAAAGTTTCTAATAAGTGCAAATCCCAGTATCATAACATTAAACTATAGAGATATAACCCAATTCGGCTTCCTTGCATCTGGAATCCTCATAAAAACCTTCCTATAATCTAGAAAATCATGAAAAGCCTTTACTGCTTATTGCACACCCTCAACACCCAATTCTTGTAAGAAATCCAAACATTTAACTATTACATCAATGTCACTCTCTGATGAAGATTCCAACTTTTTCTCAGGTAATTTTAACTTCTTCTTCGAATTTTCATTGATTGCAAGCAACACATCTAACATTGGAATTGTGTTTGGCTTCTTTGTTTTTTTATTTAGAGATTTCCCTCTCTTTAAAGTAGGACCTACAACTTCTTCATCTCCTTCTTCATTGATCATAGAGTTTTGTTCATTGGTTTCATGGTCTCCCACCTCACTATTTGATGGAGATTTAATCGATTGATGTGCATATAAGCTCGTTGTAGTGGTATCTCCAAAAATTAAACACAATATTAAAAACTCCTTGCATCCTCTTTTCTTGAATCTATGATCCATTTTATGCACCTATATTTATGAAAAAAAATTGTACATAAGAAAAGCATTCATAACTGATATTTGCATAAACAAAAATAAATTACCTTAAATAAATTTTCCTAACATTCATCTGTTGTATTAACTTCATCGATGTTGGAGTTGTAACCAATTCCTATTTCCTTGAGTAAATTTATGAAATTCTTACATCTAGCCCTTAAGGCACTATACTGGTTCCTCAACTGGACATCAGTAAAGGTCTTATTGAATTTTTCTTGAAGACTTATTTTAATATTCTTCCAACTAGATTTGAAAAAAGTAGTAGTAGTTCGATTTCCCTTTGTCACTTCTTCAACCATTAATGAGATTAAATGCAATTCGATTGCATCATTCCACATCCCATCCTTTTCACTTATCTCCATACAATCGTTAGAAGCATTCAAATTGTTCAAAGCTTCCATCACTATAAAGTAATTACAAGTAATCACATAAGCAATAACAGCACAACAAGTAATCACATAAGCTTCCATCACTAACATAATTAATAACAACATAACAAGTAATCACATAAGCTTCCATCACGAACATAAGCAATAACAACATAACAAGTAATCACATAAACTTCTATCACTAACATACATAATCAATAACAACATAACAAGTAATGTTGATGCAACTAAAGAGCCACAATTAATTTCAAATTTATTAAAACAGCAAGTCAAGGTATCATATGAGATTTAAAGCAATATAGAAATCACAAGCATAAAGTGTGCCACTATTTCCATGAGTAAATGGATGTTGTTGAAAGAACCTAATTCTTCTAATAGGATTAGTCAAACTAGCTTGAAGAAACTACAAAGAGTTCTTATGCAATCAGCCCTGTCCAAACCAGGACTCCATAAGCATGCACTATGTTAATAGACTTGCAAAGAGTAACTTTCAGTATTGAGCAAAAGGATAGACATACCATCATAATTTCCTTGACTAAAATCATAATTGAGTTTAGAATATTAATAAAAGGAAAGTTTCAATTACAGAATTACACAATGATTATATTAAAAATATGATTATGCACCACCACTGAAACCAAAAGATTAACACCAATGAACATTTAACATAAATATAAACAAAAACCACACAACTAAAACATTTATAACCAATAACAATTCCATCACTAATAACAATTCCATTCATAAACAAACATAAGCAATAACAAGTAATCAAGTAATCACAAAATAGAAATACAGAGTCTGCAAAATTCAGAACCCACAAAATTCAGAACAAACATTCAAGAATTAGAATCAAAATTCAGAACTACAGCCAGGTCACCCTTAGCATCAAAGAATCAAACTATCAAACAGTAGGAAAAGACCAAAGAAAAAGAAAAAGAAATGCACCTCATACATCTGAATTAATCTTATACACATCAAAATCTTTACATATATATCAAACACATCTAACCTTTTCATATTAATCTCATATACTATATATCACAAAAAGTTTGAACAGATAGAGTTCAAGACACAACAAATGTAGAAATGCCACAAAATGCAAGAACTTTAAACCCAAATGATAATGTTTCTCAAAACTTTGCATCCAGATTCCATAAATTAATAACTACAAACACAAAATCTAGAGAGTTTTACCACAAACCCACAACAATCAGAATAAAAATAGAGAATTAAAAACAAAATTAAGAAGGTGAACAAGGTTGGGTTTAGCATCAGAAGGTAGGAAATTGCCCAAAAAAATGAAATTCCACCTCAGAGAAAGAAGAAAAACGACTAATGGGGAGTACCGTTGATTGCCTAAACTTAGTGACATCACCAACCCAAACCGAAAAATGGTTATAAGTAATGAGATCTACTTAGAACAGAAGAGATTTAGGCAAAAAAAGAAGAAAATTGTTGAAGTTTGTCGAGATCCTTACCTGCGTCATACACTGGAGCAAGAAACATGGCGCAACGAGCAATGACAACGGCACAAGGAGCAATGAGAACGAGGAAGGAAGGAGGGAGAATGGTGAACAACATAAGTAAAATGGCACAAAGAGTAGTGACCACGAGAAAATAAGTTTTTGTGCCAACACAAATAAAAACGAAAAACAAGAAATATAAACAACAACAAATAGGGCCTCAAGAAATAGCTCTTAAAAGTGTTGATGTTGTCCACTCTTGTTTTGGAAAGCTTAAGCCATCCCTACTAAAGATGAAGCCACTCCTCTCTAACAACAAGTCTCCAGTTGTCCCCAACAAGAAAAAAGTCCAAGCTCTTTAATAAAAATTCTCTAGCCGTCAACTCCCTGTGACAAAGAAAGTTTAATTTGTTTGAGTGTCCAAGCCAATGTCTTCATGCCTCTTTCCTAAAATTTTTGTGCTAATGTCTTTTTTTTGTGTGTAAAGCTTGCCTCCTTCCTCTTTTAAAAACGCTGCCACTTGTTGTCGTATAAAGCTTTCCAAAGTTTTTGTCAAAACATTGTTGACTTATGCCTTCTAAAAGTTCTTTTTGTCCTCTTGCCAAGCTTGCAAAAATTCTACTTGTTGGAAAGAGCAACTCACGTTGAATTAATCTTGTCCAAATTATAAATATATTTTTTTATTGTTTCAAAATTGAGGAACCTTTAGCTTCTTGTTTCTATTCTTCCAAAAGCATTTAACCTATTCATTAAGCAAAATATAATATCAGTTAAGCACTTTTAAACATAAAATAGGGATAAATTCAAATGATTTCACATTTAAAACTATATTAAAAGTCATCCTTATCAGATTATCTAATTAATTGTCTAATAACTAATAGCCAAGGTCTTAGATGTCTTAATCATCTATTAAATCTAATTTAGATAATTTGACTAAGGAAAATAAATTAGGCACTTAGATAAATAAAAATCATCCAAACATACTACAATATATGAACCAAGATTAAAACTCATTTAATGCCATAACTTTAGCTCAAACAAATTAGCCATACATAATTAACAACAAACATAATAATACAAATAGAAAACTCATTTTTATAAATGAAGTAAAAAGCTGATAAAAAGAAAGAAAACAAAGCGTATTAAGATTATATGACACAAAATAAGAAATCTGGATGAAATCCGTTACTCTTCAAATCCCATTTGAATCTACTTTAGAATCACTCAATCTCAATCACTCAATGTTTTTTTAGAACTTGAGAGATTAAAAACTTCCATGATCAAAACCCTAATTAGCTAAGTGTCCCCTTTCAATATGTGATGGCTGCTAAGGTTGTAAAATCCTAATATTTCCCTTAGTGTGGTTTTTTCATTTAACAATCAGAATTCTCTTCAAGTCATAATTTTCTAAAAATAAAATAAAAAAATATAACAAAACACGTCGTTGTCTAGAAAAATTTTACTTCTACCTAAAGGAGTCAAATATTAATAGGGAAAAATAATTCTTAAAATGAGTAAAATAAATCCAAAGAAATAACATATAAATCATCTAATTTACACACCATCAATTCCAACACACTTGAAAAATTGTTTATCTTTAAGATATTTCTCTAGAAAACCACTTAGAAACTTCTAAAAAGGAATCAAAATTTAATTAGGCACTTAAATACAAATCAATGCAATCAATATTAACTAATATCTCCTAATTCCATCTTGAATATGACTTAAAAAAAAGAAAATAGAGAAATCAGAACCAAGTCAAGATGATACGGATCGACCCATTCTTCTTGTGCCAAAGATCTTATGATCATACAGCAAAATAAATCAACCTCTACTCATAACATCAAACCTCAAATTGACTTCTTATAAACTATCATAAGAACTTGTTCAAGAGTAACTCGGTAAATACAGTTATATTCCATCTTGGCTAACAAGAGCATTTTTTTCTCTGTCTTTCCATTTTACAACACACCTCTTTATTATGATTCTAAAATACTTATAATTTTAGCTACCGTTTGACATAAGGTTAACATTGTTGATGAAGAATCCCCTAGTAACTACAGCTAAAATTAACAAAGCAAAAATGTTTTCTTTAAAAATTTAAGAAAATAAGATAAATTAGACACCCCATTTTAAGTTACATAAAAATCCATATAAAGCTTCCTAAAGAACTTAACAATACATATAAAGGTTAGCCGAATTGATGTAATTCATGCAACTAAAAATCATAATCAATAAAGAATTATTCAATAGTAATTATGCTAACCACATTGAATGAGTTAAGTAACCAAATTAAATTCAACTAACCATCAAAATTATTCCACTTAAGAAATCTGAAGCAACTACTTTTAGAACTCATAACCATTTAAGTGCATAATTAATAGAAATAGTCGTCTTTCCTACACTTAAGATGGGAATATAACATAAACAAGTAAAAGGAAAGTAAAGAAAAATTCCCTTGAATGGTAACATTATAGAGACCTACTCCAATTGCCTAAACTAATTGGAAGGCAGAAAAAACAAACACCCAAAAGAAATGAGTGAGAATATTTGAACAAACAAAAAGAAAAAATAAAAATAAAAATAACTAGAAAATAATAGTTGGAAATAGTTGGGTTACCTTATAATAAGTGCTTATTTAGAGTCTTTTAGCTAGACCCTTATTCATGAGTTCATAATGGCCAAAATTCATTGCCCTTTGAGTATACCACTTACTCAACCACCATTAGACTTCCTTGCTAATCAACTTTAGGTTGTCTTCGCACTTCTAGTTCCTCTCCCTCCTTCCCATCACTAGCAAGCGAGTTTTTTAAGGCTTTGTCCAATTGCATAAGAAATAACAATAGATTTTAAAAACTTTATTCTAATAAATTACAAGAATTAAGGGTATAGAAATTTTTCATCTTATCAAATAGATTAAAAACCACTTCCTCTTATTAAAGTCTAAAGATCAGTTTTTCTTGATGTACGTCAATAATATTCTCCAAATTATGATCAAAATGTCGTGATCATCTTTCATATCTAAAATAAAAAAGTCCATAAAAATGAATTTATCCACTTTCATTAACACATATTTAATGATTCCTCTATGATAAGTGATAGAACCATCTACTACTTGATAGAAAGATATATTAATTGAAATGAGACTATAATAGGCTTAGGATTAGCCAACCTTGATTTTTTAAAAAAAGATAAAGGCATAAGTTTAATTCTTGAAACTAAATTCATCAAGGTCCTATATATATGCTTATTACCAATAGTAAAGGAATAATAAAATTCTCTAGCTCTTTAATTTTATGGCAACTTCCTCAAAAGAATGACCCAACACACCTCAATCAGCATCAAGATCTCATATTGCTCTAATCTTCTCTTGTTAGATAAGGGTCCCCTTCAAAAATCTAGTATAAGAAGGCATTTGAGCCAATGTCTCTACAAAAAAATATATTAATGTGGAGTTTCTTCAAAACCTCTATAAATCTTCTATGTTGCTTGTCTAATTGATTATTTTTCAATCATTAAGAATAAGGGATTTTAGGCTTTAGCAGTTGAACATTTAAATTTGCGAACAACTTAGGAACCTCTCCCTACTTTGCAACTAGTTCTTTATTCACTACCTTCACTTTTTCCTTCACCTCTTCCACATTTTTTTGTTTATCTTTCTTCTTTTTCTTAACCTCCCTTGACTTTAACACTTCTTAAATTGATTTTCTTCGCTTGTTTTTTTGGGTTTTCCTTGGTTGTCCTTGGCAATATACTTTGAGCATCTTCTTTGTTAGACTATCAAGTTAGCTCACTTAATTCTACAGGTTTCAAACAAAAACCTCTTGATTTTTCATTATAGTTTTTAATATGGCAATGTACTTAGATAATAGCTATGCCAAGTTCAACTTCTTTGATGGTGGTAAAGGTACATTTTTTTAAACCCTAGTAGTGGTACCCATGGAGCACTTTGTTATTGATAATTAGATACTTGAGGTTATTGAGGCTAGTTGTTACTCCATGAGAAGTTTGAGCGGCTTCTACATCTTACATTGTAGTTATTGAAGTATAAATTTCCTTGTGACCTATTGATATTCCCCATATGATTAAACTTGTTTCGATTTACGAGAAAATGAGCTCCTAACTTGATAGTCAATGGATAAATAAACTTGAGCTTCCACTTTCATTATGCATTAAGCTATGTAATTTCTTTGTTAACACCTCCATTTAAGCAACTAGAGAAGTTATATTATCCACCGTATAAACTTTAAAAGGTTTCTTTGAATTTCCATCAAACTAATATTGAAAACCATTGGTGATAATCTCCCTTAAAGTGATATTGGAAATTATTGATGACCATCTCTTTGATTAGCTTGTAACCTTGATACTATTTCCATATTAGATTCCTACTTAAAACGACATGAATAGTAGCCCTTGTAAAAGGAGGGACACCGATGTAAAAAATTTCTGCTTGCTACCAAATAATGAAGCCAAGAATTCTAACATATCTTGAAATCTCCCTATAGCCTCAAATAGATTTCCATTCTCATATTATGTGAAAGATGTAATCTATATCTTCATTTTTGCTATCTTAGTGATGGTAAGAATTTAGGCAAGAATAATTTTATGAGCTCATCCTATATAGTGATAAAACTAGGCTATAAAGTGGAAAGCCATGCTCTAACTTTATCGTAAGGAGATAATGGGCATAACATCAGCTTGTTCGCATCGCCAGACACTCCAATTTATGGAAAGAACATAAATATTTAAAAAACCTCTATAAATTAAATTTTGAAAAAACTTTAAAACGAGATGCCTTGACCATATATTTTGAAATTTTTTACATTAACTCTTAACCTTAAAATACTAGCTACATATCTATTAGTGTTACCCGTATTTAGATTCATTAGTGCTAACTCCTGTACTTTTTTTTTTTAGATTTTAAGCTATTATCTCTTTCAATGGGTTCATGATTAGTGGTTCAAACTCAAATTTATATTTGTCTTTCAAACTAAAACCAACTTTGATTTATTGTCCTCTATTATAGCTTGCCTTGAAGTAACCACTTGGGTCAACTTGGCTTTCTTCCTTAATTTGAGATCTATAATTTTAGTATCAAATAACAATTTTTCTAATTTTTGAACATGAATTATAATAAAATAAATGATTAAAAATAAATAAAATCAAACCAAGAAGCAAACCTATTTTATGTTAAATAGAAAAGAAAGGAAAATCAAAAAATAAAAATAATCATAATTATCACAACTATAAGGTAATTAGCACTACTCTATTCCTAATATTATTAGTACTATATCCCCATTAATCATGGAAAAATCTTGTTATTATGAGTCCTAAATTAGAATTAAAGGCAAGTGTATCCCGTCAATAAGTAGCAAAAGGACAATGAGTTCAAATATCATCCTAAATGAATCTAAACCAAATACTAGGTTAAAAGGAGTTTAATTATACAAAAAATCCTCAAATTAAAGTTTATGAAACATTAAAGAAAGAAATTAACCAACTACCTAATCTAATCAAAAGCTTATGGGAAAGAGGGTTTTATCAATAATAAGATCTAACTAAGGTTTTGGGGTTCAACAAGTTAATAAAGTTCTAGGAGAATTTAGATGTGTGAATAAATCTATGGTAATTTCACAAAAGTAAAATAAAACTAATGGCAAATGTAATGTCCCATCTCTCTTAATTCTAATCTATCTATTTGGTCATAAAAATAAATAATAAAAAATGAATAAGCATTAAAAGTTCAAATATTGTGATTTAGACCTCTAAATAATTAGAGTTTGGTCAATTACTAGTCTAATAGGGTTATTTAAGTAATGGTCCAAAAATTAAGAGCTAGTTCTTAGATCTCTTACTATTTTATTTAATCTAACTTAGATGATTAAGTTAAGATGGATGAAGCACTTGGATAGATAATAATCATCTAAACATGCATACTCATCAATAAACATAAGAATATAAATAGAAAACTCATTTTTATTGACGAAATAAAAAGTTGACAATAAGAAAGAAAACAAATAGTAAGAACATTTTTACAAACCAAAAAAAGAAAAGTGAATGGAATCCATTTCTCTTCAAGTCCCACTTGAATCTATTCTAGAATGAGTCAATCTTAATAACCTAATGTTTCAATAGAATTTAAGAGAAAGAAAAACTTCCAAGGATAAAATCCTAGTTAAGTAAGTATCCCCTTCAATGTGTGATAGCTGTTAGGGTTATTGAACCCTAATATTTCCCTTGGAGTAGTTTTTCATTAGATAATCAAGATTATCTTTAGGTCACAAAATTTCAAGACAAAAATGGCACTTAAGATATAGTGAAATAGTGCCATTATCTTGAACCATTTTACTTCTTTCTAAAGAAGAAATTAAACATCACATGATAACATTTACCTTGTCCTTTTTTCTATTTTCCAAAAGTAAAATAACACACTTTTTAAAGAGTAAAATGGCTAAGTTTTACTTCTAAATTTTTTTAAAAAATATCTTTCTTTACACTTGATTCCTCAAATTCGAAGCTTACTTGATAGTTCACCAATTGACCCATTAATAGGAAAATAATGTTTTAAAATAGGTAGAAATACCCAAAAAAAACTAATATACAAACCATCCAATTTACCCATCATCACCTTACAAGAGTTACCATATCCAATGAAAACTCCTAATTCAACCTTTAAATTAAGTTTATCTCTTTTACTTATGGCATATAAGCAAAAAAACAAAAACAAAACAAACAAACAAAGTCAATCAAAATTTCTTAAATCCTATAATTTGGTTTGTAACAAAATTAGCCTTGAAATGAAACTTGTTTTTATAAAACTTCAGTTGGTAGCCTATTTAGTAAGAACCCCAATGTTTACGACCCTTGCCTATAGCCTTTTTGACAACTCCTTTTCATATAGCATACACCCTGTCATTCCTATAATACTTCAATTTTTTTTCTCTCATTTACTCCATTTTATAAGGAGGGATAAGGTACTATAAGTTAGTTCTTAATACCCACTTCTTGTGCTTAGTACCCACTTTTTGATAGAACTTGTTAAAAGTGATTTTTGTATATTATTTCCTATTATCTAACCTTATTATATACAACTTGTAACCTCTTTAATTCTTCACCCATACTTTATACTTATAAAATATGTTAGCAATATCATATTTGAAGTTAAGGAAATAAATCCAGCAAGATCTGGTGTAATCGTTAATAGATGCAACATAGTATTTATTACTATTTAAAGATGATGCTCTTTATGGTCTTCCAACATCATTGTGTACAAGTTGTAGCTTGTGTATTGCTTTCTATACTATTTGAGGGACAAGTCTCATAACTTGCTTTCCATATTGACAAGCCACATAATCGACTACCTTGTCTTTTAGCAATGATACACTTGCCAACAAATTATGTTTCTTCATATATAGTAGTCCAATATGATGTAAGTGCCGAAGCCTTTTATGCCATAATTCTACATTAATTATAGTACTTGAAAATGTTGTTTGTTCCTTTTCCATTAGATTTAGAACAAATTTTTTTTGCTCTTATTTTCACTTTAAATATGTCTACTATACCTGTCGTGTCTTTAATCAAGCATAATCTATATTTAAATATTATTTTTAAAACATTTTTAACCAACTACTCATCACTATGCAGATTTTTGTCAATGTCAAACACATATAAAATACCAGTAATATATTTCAGTCATGTTAAAAATTTTATAGCCATTGTTCCTTTTCTTTTGATTGAAATAAAATAACCATTTCTAACTTTTACTTTAGAAATGGCAGTTTTAAAAAGATTTTGGTCATTGGTCATGTTGTCTGCACAGCCACTGTCTATCAACTAGGAATCTTTGGAATTATTACTTATAGCAAAATATTTTGCAATAAAAATTTGCTCTTCTTTATATTGCTAAGACTTGAAAATCCACTCCATATGCCTAATATTCCCATATTTTCTATACTTAATATCAAGCAGCCACCAAGACTATTTTTATGTGTGGTGCATTTCTTTCTTCTTCTTCTTCTTCTTCTTTTTGTATTGTGGGAAAAGTGGAAACGTCACATTTTTTTGTTATTAGTAATCATGCTAGTCGTCTTCTTATCATTGTTTTTCTTATTTCAAACTGCTTGATCAAGTTAAAGACATATATTTTTTGATCTCCCATTACCCTAATATTCCTTTTGGATTTAGTTCAAAATAGCCTTCATTGGTTCCAAATTCATGATCCTTATAAATATGGTGCTTGATATAGCAGAGAATAAACATGCTTTAGCTTTGGATTTTTTAGTTTTCTTCCATTTTAGGGTTTTAGTTAAGTCTTCATTGGATTCATCAGTAATGGTTGAACATCATAGTCTTTGCCTATAGCTTTCTAATGATCTAATGAATTAAGATGGAATGTCATTCCAATAGCCTAAGCTTGATAGATATCACTGTCAAAAATTGGTAGAGCAACATAAAAAATATTGTTTCATTTCCATTTTTTCTAAAGGTTGTTGTGTTTTTAGGTTTTTCTATGTTTTTGGGGTTTTGGTTTGTATATTTCTATATTTGGATTTAGATTCACTCAACTTACAAATCCATTACACAAGTGCTCTAATGCCAGCAATATGACATACGGATAAAGCAAAAATTATATAGGTGAAAGATATTATATAGTAAAACTGAAGGTTTTGATTTTTACAAGCACACTCATATATTGTTCACTACATGACTCCACATATAAAGCTAAAGCATAATAATGAAAACATGATAATTAACTGATATTAAGCCATATTTTAACTAATTTTTAGAATCAAGCTATAAGGGCATCTCTAATCCACCTCCAAAATGGAGAAAAAACACCAAAATGGAGCTAGATTGAACTCTAATCATAAAATTTAAAACTCCGAGTGTCGATCCCACAGGGAATAGAATACTTAACTACTAGGTTGATTGAATTACAATTATTTAGGAAAATTCAAATAATTTGATTTAAAATTAGAAAAAGGGCTAAAAAGGTGACAACTTGGCTTAAACACTTTGAAAAATTTTTTTGATTGCTTTTTAAAAATTCTGAAAAATTACCAAATGTTTAAAGGAGCTATGGATTTGATGTTTGATGATTTA
>JAOXYD010248200.1:0-30167 GCA_028565735.1 Pinacopodium congolense
AAATGATAAAGAAGTTTAAAAGAAAGCACATTTTACTTTAGAAACATGTTTTTTGAATATGTAATTTCATAATGGTCATAAAATATCATTATCCAAAAGATGAAGTAATTTAAAATCATTTGATTTTCAATATACCTAATTGCCCATAAAAAATCTAAAAGAGGCATAATAAATGAAAAAAAGGAAAATTTTCCAACCACATGCATTAAAATCAAAAAAATTTTCATAAATTATAGAATAATTTGAAAAATATGATAAAATATCATGTTTTAGGACAAGATAAGCGTAAGTGTGAAATGGCCTAAATCATATTATTCCTCCCCACACTTATATTAAACATTGTTCCTAATGTTCATAAAACAACAATAAAGCATAAAATAAGGAAAAAGGATTAGAAAGCACCCGAATAATGATATAATCTTGATCTTGTTTCATTAAACGCAATAGCCATGAATTAATAGCACACTTAAAAAAGATTAAAGAAACATGAAAGCATCGGATGTATAATAACTGAAGCCATGCTCCTAAGAAATAATAAGGATTACAAAATAGAAATAAAAGAAAGACACACAAAACTAAAGAAAGCACCAACTACAAACCTAACATGCAAAAATAAAACAAAAAACAAACATAAACTAATAGTTAAAGGTAAAAGAAATAGGGCTTATATCAATAAGGATCATAAAGAGTGGCAGTAATAGCGAATTTCTCCATTGTTCTAGGTGAATAAAGCTTGACTCTTTGACCATTAACTTTAAAGGTGGATTGGCCATTTGTAACCTCAAATGAACCAAAGGATAGGGTTTAATTTCATTATAGGGACCAAATTGTCTATATTTCAACTTTCTAGGAAAGAGTGTTAAACTTGAATGGTACAATAATACCTTGTTACCAACTTTGATTTATCATTGAATGATATTCTAGTCATGCCATCTTTTTATTTTTTCATAAGCTTAGAATTTTCATAGGCATCTAAACAAAATTCATCTAACTCATTCAATTGTAAGAGTGTTTGTTCACCATCTTTCATGAAGTCAAAATTTTTTCTTTGTATCTTTTAAGCATTTTACCCAAAATTTCTAAAAACAACTAATACTTAGATACAAATTCTATCAAATCAGAAAATATTGCCATCATGCAACGCAGAAAAGTGGTAGGGGCATTGCATAATTCAAAAGGTATATGCCTATAAGTAAATGTAACATATGGACAGGTAAAAGTTGTTTTTCTCTTGGCCTTCAAGGGCTATTAGACTTTGTAAATGGCCACTATACCTATCTAATACATAATGAAAACTATGCTTAGCTAGTCTTTCAATGACCTGGTTATTAAAAGGTAAGGAAAAGTGATGCTTTTTGGTGGCATCGTTCAATTTTCTATAATCAATACACATACGTCAACCAGTTACACTATTTACTCATTTTGGTCATTTTGAACCACAGAAATGCTGCCTTTCTTAGGTACCACTTGAATAGGAATAACCCAAACTGAACCAAAGATAGGAAATATTATTCCAGCATCTAAAAGCTTAACCACTTCATTTTTCATTAGTTTCATATTCGGGTTCAATCTTCGTTGCAGTTAGATTAATAGCTTGCTTCCTTCTTTTATAAAAATCTTATATGTACATATTGAAGGACTAATTCCCTTAATATCCATAATGGTCCAACCAAAGGTTCCTATTTGATCTCGCAACACTCTCAATAAATTTTCCTTCATGTAATCACTAAGAGATGATGATATAATGATAGGAAAATGGGATGGGAGACTAAAAAATGCATACTTCAAATGTGTAGGAAGAGGATTAAGTTTTACTTATGGTGACTCCCTGATAGATGACTTAGAAAAAGGTTTGATTGACTGATCTAGAAGCTTATAGTTCTTAGATGGATACTAACCAGAGGATACCTTTTTAGCTTCTAAAGCACTTAGAACTGCACTTAATTTTTTTTTTCACTTACATCTAAGATTAAGAATGAGTTAACACTCTTTGCAATGGATCTAAGCATAAAAGAATAGAAGGATCACTCTTAAGATGGTTTACTTCAATAAAATTACAACAGTCATAATCTATAAGGTGTTGTAATGCCTTAAAAACATCAAATTGAATCTCTTTATCCTGGAATCTTAAAATCAACTTACCACCATGGACATCAATTAGTGTCCTTACTGTATTTATAAATGGTGGTCCTAAAATAATGGTTACTTTACTATCTTCTTCCATGTATAGCACTAGAAAATCCACAGGGTAAATAAACTTATCTAATCTAACTAAAACATCTTCAATAATTCCTCATGGATATGTGATAGATTTAGCCGCCAATTACAATGAGACTGTTGTAGGCTTTGGTTCTTCTAATCCTATTAAAGATAGATAAGGGAATTAGATTAATATCTGCTCCTCATTCCATTAGTTCCCTATTTATTTGCAAGTTATCTATTTTATAAGGAATAGTGAAACTACTAGGATCCTTGAACTTAGAAGGATCGCAAAACATTCTTCATTTAACTTCACAGTCTCAAATTTATCTAATTTTTTCTTCTTTGATAAAATGTCCTTAAAATTTTTGCATAAATTGGAATTTGGGCAATGGCTTCTACAAATGGGATATTGATATGTAATTTCTTGAATATCTCTAAAAATTTTCTAAATTACTTATCAAGATTGACATTCTTTAGCCTTTGGGGATATGGGATTCTACCGTTATATAGTTCTACATTTGGATCAACAAACAGCCTAAGTGGTCACTCTTATTCCTCATTTACCACTCTTTTACCTTTTTCTTTGTCATTTTCCTTTTCTAATTCCACCTCTTCTTTTCTACTATCCTTTCTTCCTAAATCTTCACTTTTTTACTTCTTTCCCACTCCTAAGGATAATAGCCTTTGCTTATTGTCTTAGATTAGGTTCAGTATTGCTAGGTAATTAACCTGGGGCACACTCTTGCATAAGACTAGCTAACTGACTCACCTGGTTGGCTAAATCCCTTATTTGTCCTTGCATTTCTTGCCTAGTTTCTTGAATGTATCTAAACATGGTTTCATCATTTCTAGAATTCTCTTGTACAGGGGCAATGGAGCTTAAAACAAGTGGAGGGTTCCTTTAAGAATTGGCTAGTAGGTTTTGGTAGTTGGAATTGTCTCACCATGAGAAATTAGGATGGTTTCTCCATCTAGGATTGTAAGTTCTTGAAAATGGCTCTCCCTTTTACCTATTAAAATTCACATATTAAGTTTGTTTAGGTTCCTAAGGAAAGGGAATTCCTACTTGACAATCTAATGACGAATGAGAAGTGATACCAAAACTCTCATTGGCTATAGGACTTCTACAATAACTAGTACCAACTTTCTTTTCTAAGTTCTCCATTTTCTTATTAAGGACTGCTAATTGAGCTGTTAATGCTGTTGTGTCATTTATGGCATGAGCTCCCAATGGATTTCTAGGATTTTCCTTATAATTATATTGAAAGTTATTGGTTGCCATTTCCTCAATTAACCTAAAATTTCATTTGGAGTTTTTCTTATTAGATTTCCTTTTGCTATTGCATCAATCATACTACGAGTAGATGGGATGTGTTCAGTATAAAAGATATAAACTTGATCACAAGTACTAAACCCATGATTTGGACATTTTGCAAGAATTTCCCTATATCTTTCCCATGATTCATACAAACTCTCATTTTTATATTGGGAAAAGGAATAAACTTGATTCTTTAGTTTTGCTATGTTAGCGGGTGGAAATAATTTGGCTAAAAATAGGTTCATAAGGTCATTTGATGTTGTTATAGAACTACACTAAAAAGTATTCAACCAAGTTTTAACCTTATCCTTAAGAGAAAAAGGGAACAATTTAAATTTGATCACATCATCAAACACACTTTGGCTTCTAGAGAGATCATACGCATCTATAAAACTTTGTAAATGGTTATTGACATCTTTTAAAGAAGAACCAACAAGTTGGAAAGTATACCGATCACAAGTAATATAGTGAGTAATTTAAACTCAAATTATCATCCCATAGAGAAAAAATGCAATTATTAGGGCAATTGGATCACAATTATTTAAAGAGACCAAATTGAATGATTAATTTAACTAAAATTACCGAGATGAATTAAAAGCTTCCAAATTTGCAAAGAAAACAAAGACTGAGTTTTAGGATTACTTAATGGATTGAATGGGTAAGGAATTAGTTTTCAATGATAAAGAACATTTAATTAAGGATTGAGAGACTTGTCCTAGGGAAACATCACTAAATTAAGGCAAGGTTATGGACAAATCAATGTCTTTTCTTCAATTTTCCTAGTTTATGATTTGGTTTACCTATAAATCTAAAAAATAGGATTAAAATGTAGGAAATTTAATCTAAATATTCATATTTTTGGATTAAAACCCTCGAGATCAATGAATCAATGGTCATGTATTAATTAAAATCAAGTTACTTATTAACTTTTCCAATGGATTAAGTGATTGGTCCTCTACTTAACTATTTTTTATCTTTGTCTTAAATGATTCATTCAAGACAAGCTTTAAGCACTAAAAATAAGTAAAAGACAGCCCTCAATCATGCACAAGCATACATATAGATCATCTACTAACCATTCCTTAGCCAAAAATTAACTCAGCCACTCATTTCAAACAAGAAAGAAAGTATATTCATCATATTCATTATGTTCTTAAACATATAAGATAAAAAAGTGGATTTCAATAGAAACACAAGTTTAGAATGCACCTAAAGTAGCTATAAAAATGTCTACAGGTTTAAGATACGTGATTAATAATTTACAATCCTTAAAAAAAGCTAAATCTCAAAGAAAATAAAAAAATGAAGAACACAAGAAAAGAGCCCTAAAATTTTAGAGAATCTGAAATTCTACTCTAAAAACATGTTTCTCTATATGTTTCTTGATTATTTTGCCTTTAGAACTTCAATATATATGTCAGTTGCAAGTTGGAGGCAAGTTGCATAAGTTGCAACTAATGTGAGATAAGGATCCAACTTAAAAAAGCTTGACAAGTACTTAAATGACACTTGAATTAGAGTTAAACAACGCCATTTTACCTCTCAAAATAAGCAAAATGTGGGTGGGTTTTTAACAGTTAAACAGTTGGTTGATAACTACTGTCGTTTTACTCTAAATTTAAGACTTTTTTTGTGCAAAATTCCTTTAATTTCCTTCACTTTTAAGCTTCCAACTGCAATGTACATCAATTCAAATGATAATTAAACACTTTAGTATCAAGTTAGGACCAATGTACCTTAAATTGTCATCAAATTGTTATGAAAATGCATTAAAATCATAAGTTAACATGAATCCAATGATAGGGCATTAAATCCTATTGCATTTTGATTTTAGAAAGTTTGATGAAGTCATTAATCACTTAAGTGAATTTATGTGAATTATAAATTGCTTGTTTCTTATTTATGTTTTGATTTGAGTCTCTAAGGCAGGATAATTTAGATTGTAGATAAGTGAGTATAGAGAGAAGAAGGAGGGCTAATGAGAAGCGCTAATAAATTTTAACTAAGGTTTGCTTAAGGACAAACATTGTTAAGAATGAGAGAATTTGATAGAATGAATAATATTTATATAACTTATAATGTTTACCTGTGTTTTAATGTTTCATAATGCTTAAATCTTTGATTTGAACTATGATTTATATTTTTCAAAATGGATTAAATAATTAAAACATAAGATTTTTTTAAATAAAGTTTTTAAGTATGCTTTGGATTTGAGGAGTCATGTGCCAAAGAGAAATTTGAGTGAAGAAAGTTAGAAGTGAAATAATGGGGATGTGATAGGTTTGCATTGGAGTATGTTTATTTAGTTGTTGAGTGTTTTAATAGGTGTGTTTAGGATGATAGTTGTGCATTCAAGACTTAAATTTATGTTCTTATTAATGTTTATATGATTTTTTTGATAATTTTTTATCTTATGTTTATGGATACTTAATGTGTCTTCATATGGAGTTGAAATAGGAAGCAAAGAGGAGGAGAAGAATAAGTAACACGAAAGAAAAAAATCTCATGATCGTGACACAACCACTTCGATGAGCTATAGGAAAAATTTTTCTGTCATTTTGTGACTTACTGGGAAAATAAATTGAAAATGGGATTCACGTGTTTTTAAGATTTTGAAGCTATTTAGGACTCAATATCACTTGGAAAATGCTAAAAGTCTCCCTATAAGGTTTAGGAAGCATTTAAGGACAAAAATAAACAAGTTTTGGGGGCAAAAAATAAGAGAGAATCAAGATAAAAAACACCAAGAGATCAATAACAACCTTAATTTCCATATTTTTCAACGTAAGAGTAAGAGGAAGATGAAATTCAACATTTCATTCTTTTCATTCTTTTTATTTTTCCTTACTTTTGTAGCTTAAGAACAAACCTAATTTCCATATTTTTCAACACAAGAGTAAGAGGAAGATGAAATTCAAGATTTCATTATTTTCATTATTTAGTTTTCCTTGCTTTTGTATGTTGAATCTAAAGATTAGGGATTCAATCAGCATTATGAATTCCTAAGTTTGTATTAAGAATTACTCTTGAATTATTTTTTTAAAACTCTTATCTTATTGATTCAATGTATATGTGTTTGTGATGCTTATTGTGTAAATTCTCTAATTCAAATTGAGAGATTGGATTAGGAAATTCGTTTTATGTTGCGCAATGAGAGGTAATATAAAAGACCTATAAATATCAAGTTAATAGGCGATGGAAGAGAGATCTTAATTGGTTGTTAATTACTTATAGGATTGCTTCAAAATTAATTGGATAGCTAGGAAGAGTTTTAAGAGATTGCAACTTAATACCTATCTAATTCAATTAAGGGCACTTGATTAGATGTCAAGAGAGGGTAATCAAAACTATAAGATATCTAGGGTCAAGCATAATTGAATCAATATCGTAAGGTGTAGGCAAAATAAGTATAGAATTAGTTTTTAAGTGTTTATCCTTGATTTATCTCAAGTTCACTTTTATATTCTTAATTGCTTAATTATTAAATTGTTTAATTTTTTTATTTTTCAAGTATGTTCATTCTAGTGTTTGCCTTACCAAAGTATAATTCAAGTTGTTAGGTAACTAAACTCAATCCTCAAGAGAATGATATTAGTATACTATAAGATATGACTCATATACGTATGGTAAAATTAAACAATAAGTTTTTGGCACTGTTGCTAATGATTGCCATTTTAATAACTTATATGATTTGAGTTCCTTTAATTTAAGGAATTTTATACTTTTCCTTATGTGATTACATGTGCATGTTGACAAAGATCACAAGGAATTCAAGCAAGCATATAGATGGATAATTTCCAATAATTTTGAGTGTGTGTGTGTGTGTGTGTATGTGTGAGTGAGTGAGAGAGAGAGAGAGAGAGAGACAAGAGTAAAGAGCTAAGAAGTAATATAATGACCAATGGCAGAAGAAGAAGACCAAAGAGGGCAATGAAAGACCCTCATGGATTTTATGAGGCCAAGATTTAACACTAATAAATGAGGGATTATAAAACCCCCCAGTATAAGTTAATAATTTTGAGATAAATCCAGCTTTTTTGAATATGTTACAAACCAATGTGTAATTCTATTGAATGAAGATCCTAATGTGAACCTAACCAATTTTTTGGAGATATGTGATACATTCTGCTACAATGAGTTGTCGAAAAATGCAATCAAGATGAGGTTATTCATATTTACATTGAAGGATCAAGCTAAAAATGGGTTGAATTCCCTCAATTTGGAGAATGTCACTCCATGGAAGCAATTAGTGCAAGCCTTTTTGGCTAAATATTTTCTCTTGACAAAGACTACAAGAATCATCAAGGAAATCACAAATTTTTAGTAAAATGGTGGTGAACCCTTATATGAAGAATGAGAGAGATTAAAAAAGTTGTAAAGAAGCTTTCCACATCATAAATTGCCTATGAAAGTTTTGTTGCAAACATTCTATAATGGAGTTAATCAGCCTACAAAAAGAACCATTGACATAACAGTTGGTGGTTCATTGATAAGGAAGACAATATATGCTGTATGTGAGTAGGTAGCCATAAAATCTCAAGGAGCATAAAGGAGTTCTTACCATAGATTCAGTGACAGGTCTACAAGTGCAAAATGCAAACCTCATTAAACAAATAAACAGTTTAAAGCTACCTCAGCCAACATATTGAAGGTGATGCAACATGGATACAAATTGTGCGGGTAAGAAAACCATGTGATAGCTTATTGTTCCTTAATGGAGGGTGGCAACACCAAGCAAGTGAATTATATGGAAGCAAACAAAACATAGTTGTAGCAATCCTTATTCTAATACTTATAATTTGAGGTGGAAGAATTACACATATTTTTATTTGAATAACAACGCGTAGAGTCACATAAGAACACAAAGACCTCTGGGATTTTAACAAGATATGTTTGGAACATTGGTGTATAAGATGGATAAGCTAGTAGATGTGCTCAACTTAAAGTTAACAAACCAAGATGAAAGTCAAAAGAGGATGGAAGTCAAGTTTGATCAGATGGCAAAGAACCATGTGTTTTCCATCCATAATTTAGAGGTTCAATTGGGACAGCTAGCTAATGCATTGTTAATAAGGAGTGTGGAGAGTCTTTAAAGCATCATAAAGTTCAATCTAAGGGAGCAGTTGAAGGCCATCAAATTAAGGAGTGGGAAGGAACTAGAAAATCTAACTGATAAGGACGTTGAAACCCAAAAAGAAGAGAGCCAAGAAAAAGAGGAGAAGAAGGACGAAAAACCATATGTGTTATCACTAACATATGTCCCTAAGATCCCATTCTCCCAAGGTTAAAGATGAATAAAATGAATGCTCAGTTTGCCAAATTCTTGGATAAGTTAAAGAAGTTGTAGATTAACCTATCCTTTGTGGAGGCCTTAGAGAACATACCCAAGTATACAAAATTTCTCAAAGACATCCTAACTAATTAACGAATTTAGGAGGACAATTAATCAATATCCTTATTGGAGAGTTACATTATTACTAGCCATATGCCTTTAAAGTTTCCATGTACAAGGAATTTTATTATCCTTTATGTAGTTAGTAATCTTGAATTTTCTAAATGTTTGTGATAAGGATGAATTTTTTTATGTTTTCGTATATCATTTCACTTGAACTCATCCATATTTTTTGTATAAAAGTTCTCAATTTATGTTACATTATACTTAATTATATGTTTAATCTCCTAGCATAAGTTTTGGATCAAAACATGAAGTTTTGGAAGAAATTGGAGTGAAAAAGGAGTAAAAGTATAGTTAAATGGTGGTTGGAGCAGGTGTCGTTTAAACCAAAATAGCGTTGCACACTATTCACAAAATAAAAAAAAAGGGATAGAAGATTATTTTCAAAAACTAGTATTTTACCCTAATTGAAAAAGGGTATATAAGACCTAAAGGAGACAAAAATAAAAGAGGACAACAACTGTTACACATTCTTTAAGCTTTCCTTCTTTTTCTTACAAATTTCTTAGTGTTCTTGACTTTTTAGGTTGGAGTTTGATTGTAGTTTGATTTCATTTCCATTAGTTCAATGTTCTAGGTAGTTTTATGCTTTAATTTTTGTTGTTGGATGATTTAGTTATTGGTATTTTAATATTTCTATGTTATATGATGTTAAGGTTGAGTTTTTAATGAGTTTTGAACTTGAAAACTATGAATAATGTAAGGATGATTGAATATAATGCAACAAAGGATATTTTCTTCAATTTCCAACATTTATTTCAATTGTTTAAGGTTTGATTCTTCTAATTTTAGTTCTGTCTTTAGTTTTATTTCAGTTGTGTAGTAAATTTTCTTATTATTTTCCTTTAGTTCATGTTGTTTTTTTATTGGACTTTGCTTTATAGTTGAAATTATGCATGTTCTTAGGTTATAAAATGTTTAATTTCAGTTTTTTCCTATTTTAGGTGTGCTGAAGTTTTTGTTTTAGTGTAGTTAGTTTATGTTTTGTGAATTAAGTTGTAATTAGTTGATTATTAGCATAACTAGCTTAAGTTTGCATTGGATTAAGTGTTGAATCTTGGTTTTCATTACTAGTCTTGAATTTTCTAGCCTTAATTTCCTTTAATTAAGTATGATTTATGTTTATTTTGATTAATTTGAGCATTTGTGGCTAGTTTTCTAAGGGTTTGAAAGTATTTTAATGATAATAGGCCATTATTAGTGAGACTGTGATTAGCCTTGTCTTGAACTTAGTGTTTCTGAGCTTAGGTTGAATTGAAACTTTACTTTAATGCCAATAATTAGGAGTTAGTTTTAGGGTTAATCACACTTTTGACAATTTCCCAATTCAAATGTTAAGATTGAGCTTTTGATACGTAATAATTAATAGAGATTTTTGAAAGTATTAATAGAGTAGTTGGATTTTTAGGCAAACTTAACCAACTTTTCTAGGGTTCCAATCCTTTAGGTTATACCTTCCAAACTTGTATGTAGGTGGCCTAAGTAATTTCGTAGTACCTAATGCTTCTTCACTATTAAACTTATAAATCTTGTTCGAGGTTATAGCGGAGTTAAGAGTGTTTCTTTAGCTTGTTAGATTCATATACTTTTAAGGAACTGAGGGTTTAAGAGCTTGTTCAGGCCCATAGACTAACATCTTAGCTAAAACCCCATTTATCTAGATTCAAGGATTAATAATTATTTTGGAATCCAGATGATACCTTCATCCCATTTCTTTAATATTGTCTTTGGCTTTATCATATTTTGCATCGTGTTTATCTTCTTAGTTGCAGTCATTACATCTTAGCTTATTTAGTTCTCATTGTATCAAGGTTTTTTTTATTTTTTTCTTTACAACATTTGAAGTAGCAATAGCATTCTATCTCTTTATTCTTCGACATTAACTTGCCATACTACACATTGAGGTTTAGTTATGAATTTATTATTGGTAGTTTATGATGACTTACCAAATGTTTGGTGTCGTTGCAAGGGAGATAACATTTGTTACTTGTTATTTTTTTCATTATTTTATTCTTAATTTTATGACCTTTCTCATATATATATATATATATATATTATTTTTCATGTCTTATAGCTCTATAAAGCTTACAAGGTTACGAAAATTTGCTACAGAGAATAGAGGTTCCTTTCTTTCCCCCATTTAATCCTTTTTTATGTTCTCCTATTGAAGGTCACATAAGGCTTCAACATTCCGAGTGCATTTAGCATATTCTAATACTTGAGAGCGACAATTCATCAACCAAAAAGGAAGTTGAAGAGAACTTTGAGGAGCCTCAAGAAGAAATTGAAATCAATATGGAATAGTACCAATGCACATTAAAGGAGCTTGTGGCTCTTAGCTTTAATCTTCTTTTATCCTGATAATGAACTTGACTTTGAGATTAGACTTGGTTAAATTTTTTTTGCCTATTTTTATAGTTTTTAGGGATAACAGCTTAATGGGATCTAGCTATACCGACCTAAACAAATTTCTCAAGGAGTTCCATATCGCATGTTCGAGGATAAAGTCAGCTAGTGTGACGATAGATCAATTGAAGTTAAAAGCCTTTCCTTTTTCCTTAGTAGATGTAGCTAAGGAATGGCTTTATGATCTACAAGCTATATTGGTTACCACCTGGGACCATATGTAACAATCAAGGTCTACAAATATTCGAAAGGAGATTTATGGCATTTAATAAGAGGGAGGAGAGTCACTTCATGAATATTGGAGCATTTCAAGAAGGTGTGCAATAATTGCCAAAATCACCAAATAAGTGAACAAATTCTTATTTAATATTTTTATGAAGGACTAATGTCTATGGACAGGAATATGATAGATGCAGCTAGTAGAGGGGCATTAGTTGACAAGACACCAATTGATGCAAAGAGGTTGATAGCAACCATGGCATCCAACTCATAATACTGGGGTAATAGCAACAACATCCTAATCTCTACACCGAAAACTAAAGGCATTGCTATCTCAAAGTTAGAGCATTAAGTCACAAACCTCACATCCTTGGTGGAGCAAGCCACTATAGGAAAGTGGAAGGCCAAGGTATGTGAAATTTATTCATTATTTGTTTATTTAACTGATTCATGGCCTACCTTGCAAGATGACCAGCAAGTGTACGCTATTGAAGTGTCTTAGGGGCAACAACAAGGGTATGGTCCATATGCCCATACATATAATCCAGATTGGAAAGATCATCCAAACTTACATTATAGGGGTAAATAGTAAGAAAGTGGCATTAGTTTTAGACCTCTCATCATGCAACAGTAACATGGATATAACCCTCCACCTAAGTTCCACCAACAGTGATCCACCTCTACCATAGCAAGTTGGAGGTATGTCTTTAGACGAGATTGTAAAAAATTTGACTACTAGTAGTTTACAGTTCCAACAGGAGACGAGAAGTAGCATAAAAAATTTAGAGACCTAAATAAGCTAGCTAGTAGACACAGTAGGCAAGTTACAAAAACAAGTCTCTAATTGACTTCCAAGTCAATCAAGGCAAAATCTAAGAGAAAACATGTCTGCCATCTTCATGAGGATTGTTAGGTGAGAAGAGAAGGGGGAGTTGGAAAGGAGAATTCGACACCTCCTAAGGTATGTACTCTAACCTATGTTAATCCTTACCATGTTGAAGTTCCTTTTCCTAGTAGGTTGGCAAGGAAAGAAGATAGAGGGATGCTGGAGGAGAAGAAAAAGGCAAAGAAGGAGTTGGAAAAGAAGAAGTTAAAGGAGAAGTAAGAGGAGAAAAAGGAGAAAGAGAAAGCGATCTTAAACATTTTTCATGAGATAGAGGTGACTAGACCTTTACTTAAAGCTACATAGCAATTTATGAAAGAGTGGAGAATGCAGAAGAAGGAGGATGGAGTCAAGGAGAGTCTAAGGTTAGAAGTATCATCAATTCTACCCAAAAGGCTTCCACTAAGACATGGTAATCTTGGTATTTTTTCTATAGCCTACAAAATAAATCACATGAGGTATGATCAATGCATGTTACATTTAAGAGCTTTTGTTAATATAATGCCATTATCTGTTTTTCATGCTCTTAAATTAGGTTCTTCAAAAGCTACTCGTGTTTTTCTACATTTAGCTGATGTGCTAATGTTTACCCCAAGGGTGTCTTTAAGGATGTCTTGGTACAGGTTTAAGATCTTGGGTTCCCTATAGACTTCTATGTAATGGACATGTAAGATGAAGAGTCTTCCATTCTATTAGGAAGACCATTTTTTAAGACATTTTGTTCCATTATTGATGTTAATAAGGAGGAGAAGAGGATGGAGTGCGATAGACAAGTTATCAAGTTCAACATCTTCGAGGATAGCGACATCAAATTGATTACAGACCCATTTCAAAGGTGGATATAATTGACTCATTCCTACGTTCATGCCACTCACATATGGCATTTGTAGTTCCTTTCGATGTGAGTTGAGGCATGAATGCCCAAGGGTCAAGTTAGCGACTTTAAATAAGCACTTGTTGAGAGGCACCCCAATCTTATCTTTCAGTTTTTAAGAGTTTTAAGATTAAGTTCTGGTTTATTTAATTTAAGTGCTTTATTTGCTTTCTATTTGTTTGGTTTGTTAAGAAGACAAGACGGAAGTTGTGAGTTATTCTTTCAAGGTTCATATGGCCTCATCGATCTATGAGAATACTTTTATTTCCATCTTTATATTTGGGATTTTATTGTTCTTAGGACATTAAAGACAATCTCCATTATAAGTTTGAGGGTGGGCCAAGTTAAAAATTGTTTGCACTTGAGCTATTATAAGTCCAATAGTGATGATTTGAATATGTGTAGCTTAAAATGATTCCAATCTCTGTTTGAGAGTGAATTGTAGTATTTGAAGGAAATTTATGCTTTTAGTTTAAGGAACTTGGCTCAACTCTTGAAATAATGCTAACTTTTTCTCTTTTATTTTTCTTTTGAGTGCTTTGTATGTGTTTTTGGTAGCCCATTTATATACTATGTTGTGTTAAGTCCATTTTTTATGGTTTATCATATAAATGTGAAATGGAAAGTTTAGAATAAATTGTTGAGAAAAAGAATAGAAAAACATATTTGCATTTGTGTTGTTGAATAAAATAAGCAATTTTCACGCATCTAGCTTCAACCAATGTAAGGTTAAAGTTTATAAGTGGTGCTAGTAGCCATTTAAGAGGGTGATCTAGTTTAATAAGCATCGAAAAAAATATTCATCATCACATTAAATAGCTAGATGACATCTCAAACAAGCTAAAGGAACATTTAGTTGAGTAATAAGAGTCATTCATGACAAGGTGTTTAACTTAGCATACAAAGACTAGGTGAAATCCTAAACATTGCTCAAAATTTAAATTGTGTTATGTTTAAATTGTTTTTGGTTATTTTAAGCATCTTTGGCTAGTTTGTGTGATAACCTTTACAAAATAGCTTGAATGATGGATATTACGCATATTGGGTTACCTTTTCACTAATTGACTGCCTTGCTTATGATTGTTTTATTTTTTATTATGATAGAGATCAACTTTATGAATTTGATTAAAGGCATCAACTGATTTTTGTTGCAATTAATTAAATATTGAATCTTAATTGGGATTATTTGAGTGAAGTATTTAAATCATTACTTAAAGACATGCAATGGTTCAACTGTAGGGGTATTTGATAGGGATGAATTTGGTTATGTTTCGGTATGTCATTTCACTTGAATTCATCCATATGTTTGTATAAAAGTGCTTAATTTGTGTTATATTATGATTAATGACAAATTTAATCTCTTAAGCAAGTTTTAGATCAAAACATGAAGTTTTGGAAGAAATTGGAATGAAAAAGGAGCAAAGATGTGGCTGAAGTAGAGTTAAATGATGGTTAGAGCATGCACCATTTAACCTTAAACGATGCCTTTTAGTGCACTGTTCAAGAAAATTTTAAAAAAGGGATTCAAGAGTCTTTTCAAAAGCTAGGTTTTTACTCTAATTGGAAAAAGGGTATATAAACCCCAAAAGAGGCAAAAATAAAAGAGGACAATAGCCATTACCCATTCTCTAAGCTTTCCTTCTTGTTCTTGCAAATTTCTTAGTGCTCCTGATTTTTTCGGTTAGAGTTTGATTTTAGTTTTATTTCATTTCAATTAGTTTAGTGTTCTACATAGTTTTATACTTTAAATGTTGATGTTGGATGATTTATTTGCTCGTATTTTTGTATTTCTATGTTATACGATGTTTAAGTTAAGTTTTTTATGAGTTTTGAGATTGAAAATTATGAACAATGTATGGATGATTGGATATAATGCAATAGATGATCTTTTCTTCAATTTCCAACATTTATTTCAATTGTTTAAGGTTTGATTCTCCTTCTTTCAATTATATCTTTAGTTTTTATTTTAGTTGTGTAGTAAATTTTCTTATTATTTTCCTTTAGTTCATGATGTTTTTTATTGAGTTTTGCTTATAGGTGAAATTATGCATGTTATTAAGTTATAAAATGTGTAATTTCAATTTTCCCTGTTTTAAGAGCACTGAAATTTCTGTTTTAGTATAGTTAGTTTAGGTTTTGTGAATTAAGTTGTAATTAGTTGATTATTAGTATAAATAGCTCAAGTTTGCATTAGATTAAGTATTGAATCTTGGTTTTCATAACTAGTATTGAAATTTTCAGCCTTGATTTTCTTTAATTGAGTATGAGTTATGTTTATTTAATGTCTATTTTGATTAATTTGAACATATGTGGCTAGTTTTTCTAAGGGTTTGAATGTATTTTAAGGATAAAGGGTCATTATTAGTAAGAATGTGAATAGGCTTATCTTAAATTTGGTGTTTCTGAGCTTAGGTTGGATTGGATCTTAGTTTAATGCCAAGAATTAGGAGTTATTTCTAGGCTTGATCACCTTTTTGATAATTTCCTAATTCAAATGTTAGGAATGAGCTTTTGGTACGTAATAGTCAATAACGAGTTCTAAAAGTAGTAATAGACTAGTTGGATTTGTAGGCAAGCTTAACCAACTATTTGAGGGTTCTAATCCTTTATGTTACACCTTCTAAGCTTGTATGTAGGTAGCTTAAGTTAGTCATTCCTTAGTACCTAATGCATCTTCGCTATTAAACTTAGAGAGCATGTTCAAGGTTATAACGGAGTTAGGAGTGCTTCTAGAACTTGTTAAATTCACCTACTTTCAAGGGACTAAGGGTTTAAGAGTTTGTTTAGACCCATAGACTAACATCTTAGCTAAAACATCATTTGTCTAGATTAAAGGATCAATAATTATCTCAAAATTCCAATGATACCTTCAACCTATTTCTTTAATATTGCCCTTAGCTTTATCATATTTTGTATTATATTTATCTTCTTAGTTGCAATCATTAGACATTATATTATTTAGTTCTTATGTATCAGAGGTTTTTGTTTTTGTTTTTGTTTTTCTTTTCAACATTTGAAATAGCAATAGCATTTTAGCTCCTTATGGCTCGACCCTATCTTGTCATATTACATAGCGAGGTCTAGTTAGGAATTTATTATTTGGTATTTTGCAACGATTTACCAGTTTGTGTGACTTAGGAACAAGCATTAATCTAACAAAAAAAGAATATAAAATCAAAGTAAACATGATGGAAAGACAATATAAGTAATGAAAACAAAGATGTAACACTATATTAAATGATGATCAAAGGTTCTTACAACTATTCAACACAATCTCAAACAATGCATAAAACCTAAAGTAAATTGAGAAATGAAACAGCTAAATAACACTAAAAAAAGGGTACCAAAAGTGATAAAAATGGTGATGAAAGAAGCTCTTTTTGTGATCCTTAAATATGTCTAATCTAGGGTTTATAACATGTCCTTCATTAAAAGCAAATATTGTAATGTTTTTTCATTTTCAGGACGCTCAACAGTGGTTATAGACCCTTTAATGACGTCGTATAGCAACCCTTATTAAAGGCTTTGTAATGCAAGCATCAACAGTGTTCTTTGGATCATGAACGACACCATTCTTTAACCATTGTTGTAAGTCTAGTTCTAATTTCTTTAATAGTGGTTTACTTATAGATCAATATAGTCATTTATTAGTAGTATAAATTGTTGTCTTAATGCATTTTGCTCTAAATATTCTCCAAACTTAGTCCTTTTAACTATAATTTGTGTCTTATTATCAAACCTACCACTCAACATATAATAAACATAAATTGGGCACTTTTACATCAAAAATGGGAATGAAACCATATTAAATCACATATCAAAATTCAATATAATGTATCCCTTTCAGGTTTCTCCACAGTTGAGCTATTACTTGTCCTCAAGCAATGACTTAAATGCTTCATTAAAATAATCTCAATTAAAAGTTTAAAGCTAATTGAATATAATAAAATTCAATCAAGGCCTTTAATTCAATTCATAAATCATAACTCCATCATGATAAAAAAGAATGTAATCATAAGCAAGGCGCAATGTTAGTAAGAAAGTAACCCAATATGCATAATATCAAGTATCCAAGTCATTTTGAATAGGTCATCATATAAATCTAGTCAAGGATGTTTTAAAAAAATAAAAAATATGATGCATTTTGAACTTGGAACAATACGTTAGAGGTCAACTTGTCTTTTAACATGAAAGTGTACATTTTGTCATGTACTCTCCTAGTTACTCAACTAGGTTACTACTTTTAGCTCGTTTGAGATGTCATCTAATTTTTTTACGTGAAAGTGAATATTTTGTCATGAACACCCCCAGTTACTAGGTTAGATCAAACCTTAAATGGCTACTAGCAGCACTTATAAAATTCAACCTTCATATTAGGTTAAAGCCAGCAAAATAAAATTTTGCTCACTTTATTCAACAACATAAACACTTTTTACACTTTTTTAACACATAATTTTAAACATTTAATTCCTAAATTCACGTGGAAAACCATGTAAAATTTCCTTAAACACTTAACATCATACATAAAGGCTACTAAACACATACAAAACACACATAAAAAAGAATTTTTTTTAAGTTAGTGATAATTTCAAGATTTGATCACAATTTACTGAATTAAAAACATAAATTGTTTTTAAGTATCACAATTAAAAATCAACTAAAAATCAATAATATTTTAAGATAAAACATTTAAAACTTGTTCCCTACCCTTACACTTAAATTGGACATCATCCTCAATGTTTCAAAAGTAATAGTAACACATATAGGAATGGAAAAAAGAATACTCTCTTGGATTGTGTAGTGACAAAGAAAGGTTCTATCCATCGTGAATGTAACTTGCATGAAAACAGTTTGAGTTTGGAGTGATAAAAGAGAACTTTATGACTAACACTAAATGTCTTCCTTGAAATGCGCTTATCAAGAAAGACCTTGGCCTTCTCCTTGTAAATATGAGTATTCTCAAATGTATCATGGCGTAACTCCTCTAACTCATGTAACTGTAACTTTATATGTTACGACACTAGTTACGTTTAAATCAATTCACCTAGGAAAGTAGTAAAGAGTTACATCAATCAGTGCCAAATCTTATATGCTGTGTAATATCCCTTTAAAGCATTATTAAGGTGCAAATTGTAGTCTCTTCTATTGGGACTAATCATCTTCTCCAAAATAGACTTCATTTCTCTGTTGGAAACTTTGACCCACCCCTTGTCTAAATATGATAAGCTATGGAGATGCAATGAATAACCTAATACTTCCTAAGGAGAGCTTTAATTGATCTATTGTAGAAATGTGTTCCTTTGTTGCTTATTATTAGTGGGTATTAGTGTTACTTAATGTAAAATTGCCCCTATTCAAGTGATTAAATGATTAATTTATGTTTAGAATTGTTTATTTTATAAGATGATGTGAATAATTGGAGAAAGTTGCAAAAGGAGGCAAAAGTATCAAGTTCCAGAAGCAAGACGTTGATTTTGCTAACCCACCTTATTGCTCCCCGGAACCCCACGTTTAGCTTTGAAGTACAGGAGCACTATGGTGGTCTTAAAGCCGCCATATTTCTTCTATGCACCAACTGGATAACGTCGACAGTCGCGTTTTCTAGCAGAATTTTCCACAATTGCAACTTGTCTTCTTCTCCAATCTTCGGTAGCCTTTCTCTTATAAATGCAGGGCGTCTCCAGCATCTAGAACCAAGTAGCTTATGATAAAATACATTTCTTTTTTATCTGCTTTTAAATTAGCTTAGTTTTCAGGTTGTTTCTAGCTCCAATCCATTGTAAATCACATTTTCAAGTTATTTGTATGGATCCAGAAGCTCTAATCATGTAGGTTAGAGGTAGGTAATCATCTCTGATCTATCTTTGATGATTTATAAACTTTAATCTTATGTATTATAGTTTTATTTATGAATTAATCAAGGTTTATGTTATTTAAGTTAATTATCTTGTAATCTTTTATTAATTTATGTGCTGAATGTTTAATTTCAGCAAGCTAGGTTTTCAAATATGTTTATTGATGGTTAAATGTGTTAATTAATGATTAATAAATGATTAATGAGTTAATATTTATTTATTGAATGCATAATGCTTATCCTAAACTAATCACTTAGGATAAAGTCATTAGATAATCTAGGATTCGATAAATCTACATAGGTTCTTGGATAAATCAATAAACAATATGATTTAATTTAGTGCATGATCAAACTCTAGTTAATCATGAGGGTGTTAGTCTTGAAATAGAAAAATTTAGGACTAGACTTCTTGAACTTTAGGTCTATTACTTAAGTTTGATGTATGACCAAACTTCAAGATATGATCAATAGAGATAACTCAACTTTTTAACCATAGCGTTGTTATGATTTAGTGAAGATACCCTAGATTAGGCCTCACCAAACCATCAATTAAATCATTAACCATAAAAATCTTAACTAAATAATTTAGAAAAAGCACCATTAATCTCTTTTACATTTGATTGGAAGTTTTCTAAGCTATCTGGAATTTGTTTTGTAATTTTATTTTCTTAATTTTCTGTGTCCTCTAGATAATTGTAACCTAATTGATCTAGTACTTACGTACATACTTTATCTTGGGATCGATACTCATAGTCTTAAATAAACTCTACTATATTACTTGTTGCGATCGATGCATTTACTAAAAAGTTGGTCTCGAATTAATTATGAATTTGTATGCTAAAAGATAGATTAATTTAAGCTAATTTTTTGTATGACTAATTACAATCAAGTTTTTGGAGCTATTACCAACGAATTAATCGTAATATTAGAAATATATCAATGTCAATTGCTCTAGAGATTTGTTGCTTGTATTGTTTTCTGTGTTTGTTTTATGTTTAGATTAGTAGTTTCTTTCTTTGTTTTGTTTTATTATCATCTTTGTTTGTGCAGAAAGTTTTCTTTTGGTGACTTACTTTAGTCATCAAGAAGATGTGGAGGCAACAAGACCATTGGTATGATTACCAGTGGTATTAGCTTGAAGTTGAAGCTAAATGGGGTGATAGGTGGACAAATCATTTCGAGCAGTTTGATACCTATACCCCTGATTCATTGGAATACAATGACTATTCTTGGCTGAATCCATCTCATTTTGAACAACCTTTACCTTTTCATTATCAACAATATTTTGAAAGTTTAGATGATTACACCTCTAGTTAAATGGATCACCTTGATTATTCTTAGCTTAATAAGACTGCATTTGAGTAATCTTTGTTGTTTATTGATGAGTCGTAGCCTAACCATGATAAAAAAAAATCATGGAGGGAATCTTAAGATCAATTAGGGACATTGATCATGTCAAGTCAACTAAACTAGAAGGAGATAGTAGCAAACCTACACTAGCATTAGGTGATATTAAGTTGGAAGCTATTGAATCTATGAGTGACTACCAAGCTATTGAGTACATAACTGAAAAACATATTTAGTAAGGAGCCTGTAATTGAGTTAGGCGAACATGTTATCAAATTAAGGGTATGGAAGAGTCTAAAGTAACATCTGAGAGCATAGATATCATAGGTGTTACAGCTTTTAATTCACGAGCAGAGGTTGTAGACTTATAATTTTTAACATGATGCTTTGTTTAGGATAATCATTATGACTCTAAGACCCTACTAATTGTTATAGGAAATTTTGCAAAATTGGTTGTCATTATTTAAAGGATGAGGGTGAGAAGTTAGGTGTTGGACCTAGCTAAGATTGAAATTCTCTAACGTTAGGGTCCAGTTAAAAGACCTTAAAGAAGCGCTTGTTGGAAGGCAACCTAACCATAGATGTAGGCAGGTGTTCTTTTTAAATGCTATTGATGTGTTTTCTTTTGGTGTGTTTCTTTTTTGTTTTTATTAACTTTTATTTTGTTTATGGTGCTTTCACCTTTTTCCTTCATTTTTAGATGGCTGTAATTCATATCAACAAAGTGCTTTCACACTCACATTTTTATCTAGATGTATTCTTTTCCTTTCTCTCACATTTTATGCTTTAGTTTGAATTTATGAACATTAGGAACAATGTTAAATTCAAGTGTGGGGGAGGGATGTCATTTGATCACACTTGGTTTTTGTTATCTTATAGCATATCATTTTATTGATTTCTCTTGATAATATATAATTTGTGGAAAATTTTTTGAATTTGATGCTTTTTATTGTCTATATTTTCTTCTGAATTCAATTATTTTGACAATTGGAAATGTTATATAATTAATTTTGACTATAAATGACTAAATTCTTTTAATTTCATAATAGATACTTGATAATTAGAATGATATTCTACATATAAAATGCAACTTATTGAATAACTTTGCAACTTCTTTCATTCAAAGCAAAATGAAAAAGAATTAAAATTAAGCTCTTACAGTATATATATAAAATTAATATTAATTAGTTAATTAGTTAAATAAGTAAGCAGAATTCACTCTGCTGATTTATAACCTCATATATATATATGTGTGTGTGTGTGTATAAAAGAAAAAAAAGAGAAAAAATAGAAAAAATAAAAATAAAAATAAGAGAGTAATATATATGTGTGTGTGTGTGTGTGTGTCTAAGGTTGAAGTTAAGAGTGGTGCTAATAGCTAGTTGATTTGATATAACTCAGTTGAGTAATCAGAGGTTGTTCATGACAAAATGTTCACTTTCATATAAAAAAACTGAGTGACTTCTCAATCAAACTACTTACGTATTGAATTAATTGTATAATTAATTAAATTATGACTTAAAATAAATAAAGGATGTGAAGGTATCTAGAAATTTGATGCATTAAACTCATTATGTTTTTATTTTACATGTGGAATTGATTTTTGGTGATTCAAGTTGAAGATTGAAAAAGAATGAAATGATTTAAGTGCATTTGTGAATTGATGTGATTAATTGATTATATAACATTTAGATGAGTCATTATTTTTTTAATGATTAAAAACTATTTTCAATAATTATGTTGTTGATCTTGTAAAATTTTCCTATGATTATGTATTATTTTGAAAAAATTAAGTGATTGATTTGCTTGAGGACAAGTAAAAACTAAAGTGTGGGGGAGTTATTATGGGACAAATTGATAGTATTCTTGAATGTTATTTAATGTAAATTTATCCTTATTTGAGTGATTAAATGTGTAATTTATGTTTAGTATTGTTTACTTTATAGGTTGATGTTACTAATTGGAGAAATATGTAAAAAGGAAGCAAAAGTATCAAGTCTTAGGAGTAATACGATGGTTTTACCAACCCATCGTATTGCTCCCTAGAACCCTACATATAGCTTTGAAGAACATGAGCTATATGGTAATCTTAAACTCATTGTATTACTTCAGTACACCCTATGTATAGCATTGGCAGCTGCATTTTTTAATATAATTTTCCATAATTATGGCTTGTTTTCTTCTCCAATCTTCAGTAGCCCTTCTCCTATAAATTCAATATGTCTCCAGCATCCAGAACCAAGTAGCTTAAGATAAAAAAATGTTTCTTTTTGTTTTTCATTTTAGATTAGCTTAGTTTTTAGGTTGTTTTTAGTTACAATCCATTGTAAATCACGTTTATAGGTTATTTGTGTGGATCTAGAACCTTTAATCACGTGGGTTAAAGTTAGTTAATCATCTTAGATCCATTTTTGGTGATTTTTAAATTTTAATCTTATGTATTATAGTTTTATTTATGAATTAATCAAGGTTTATGTTATGCAAGTTATTTATCTTGTAATCTTTGATTAATTTATGTGTTGAATGTTTAATTTCTGTAAGTTATTTTGTTAAATGTGCTTATTGATGGTTAAATATGTTAATTAATGATTAATACATGACTAGTGAGTTAATCTTTGTTTATTGAATACTTAATACTTGTTCTAAACTGATCACTTAGGATCCAGTCATTAGATAATTTAGGGTTCGAGAAAGCTACATAGGTTCTTGGATAAATTAATAAAAAACATGGTTTAATTTAGTGCATGACCAAACTCTCGTTAATCATGAGGGTGTTAGTTTTGAAGTAGGGAAATTTAGGACTAGAGTTCTTGAACTTTAAGCTTGTTACTTAAGTTTGATGCATGGTGAGCTCGTCGTAAGCTACCAAATAATAAAATTACCTAACCTACTTAACTAAGTAGTTAGGACAAGTCAGGGTCAATCCCACAGAGAGCTAGAGCGAATTGCTATCTCTAATGTTGCCAAAAAAAGAAAATAAAACCCTTGGAAGCGTAGACATAAAAACTAAATACTAGAGATAATTGACGAAACAAAGACAAACAAAGAAGAAACAAACAATAAAGACGAAAGCTAGGTAGAAGATATATCATGAATTATAGACTTATAATCGATCCCCGAATTAGATAACTTGCGATTGGTGTAAGATGCTAGCCTATAGGTTCAAGTAGGCTCTCAAACCCTCAATTCTGCCATTTTTAAATAGGTCCTATGCGATAGAAAACCTATCCCTAATCAGGAGGATAGAACAAGCTCTCTAGATTTAATGACGCGATAGCATTAACAACTAGAGAACGACTAGCCTAAGGAACAATCTCAAAAGCTCGGATTAAAATTCTAGGGTAAGTTGATTAAATTCACTGACAAATTCAATTAGCCTATTGTTACCTATGGAAATCATGATGACTATTACGTATCACAAGTTCATTCATAACAATAGAATTAGAAATTAAACCTAAGATAGCCAATCTTAAGAATTAATCTTTAATTCATGTAATTTATGCGGAATTCCAATGCAATCTTTACCTAAATCACAAAGCTCAATCAATTCATAACCAAGTCTCACAATTATTAAGCCAAAATTCCATTAATATCTCCAACCCAAAATTAACCTAGCTAAACATAATTAAATTAAGAAAAATAAAAATTAAATGAACATTAAACATAATTAATTAAAAGAAAACAAAAGCTGAAAAAAATTAAAAACAATAAAGACAAAACATAAATTGACTTTTAAATTAATGCAAACACACATTACTTAAGCTATTATATAATTAACTAAAAACTTAATTAATCAAAACTTAAACTAAATTTTTAAATAAAAATGCCAAATTTAAAATTAAACAAGAACTGAATTTTAAATGAATTAAAACTTAAAAACATGCATAGAAACTAATTACTAAACATAGATGAACCAAATACTACATGGATAATTGAAACTATATAAAATAAAACCTTAAATTACTTAATACTTAACTAAAAATAAATATGAAATTATCATTCATATTTGAAAGTAAACATTGTTTAAAGATTATATAAGAAAATTAAAACACTAGGTTAAACCTAACCATGAAATACCCAAACTTCGACTAATTAAAGAACAAAACAAATCAGAAATTGCAAAAAGAATAAAGCAAAACAAACGCATAAGACAAAACTCAGACGATAAACAACATATCAAAATAAAATAATGCTGCAAACAAAAGCTACACGTGGGTTAAACTCAATAATGTCATAGGTGAATTAATTGAAATTAAACTCAGTAGTGCAGGTGAGCCCAATGTAGCTGACTCTCTCGTCTCCTAGTGTAGCATGCTTCTCCTGGTGAAGCAAGCAAATCCAAGCCAATGAGTCTTAGCTCAAGCCGCTTGTCCCCTCCACTTCTCCACTTGTTCCCTAGGTTTTTGTGCTTAATTTAATTCAAAACTCGACTGCCCCCCCTTCATCTCCTCCCGTTCCTTTTTTTTTAATTTTTCTTTTCAGCTGCCAGGCTCTTGGGTCTTTGCCTTAGTGGACATGGGTTCCCAAGTAGGAGCAATGGAGCCTGCCAGATGCAGTAACCCATGTTGTCTAACGTCCAGGTGTAGGCTCAGTCCACATGTGAGGGTCCAGTGTCAGCCATGCGCGGGTCTACGCGTGCAGGAACGATCCACGAGTCTTGGTTTGCCTCTCTATGCGGGCCGATCTTCTCTAGCTTAGGTGAGTCCAACAGAAGAGGGCTTCGGTCCACGCAGGTGTAGCCAGGTGCAGCAGCCCATGGGCCAGCCAGGCGCAGGCCTAGGCGGGGGAAGGTCCCTCCAATCCAGCTCCATGAAAGAAGCAATCCTTTATCCTTCATCCGATTTTAATGTTTTTTTTTCTTTTTTTTCAAATGGATATAATCTTTAAATTTTTCTCAAATTACTTTAAATTCTCCAAAATTTGTGCTAAGGAAATAAACCTGTCATTAAACACAATATAACACAAATTGAGTATTCAAACAATAAAATAAGATTGAAATAACATTAAAGAACATATGAAAATTTAATAAATTTCAATCTTATCAATGCATAATCAAACTGCAAGATATGACTAATAGAGATAAGTTAGCATCTTAATCATAGAGTTGTTCTGATTTAGTGAAGGTACCCTATATTAGGCCTCACTAAACCATCGATTAAATCATCAACCACCAAGGCCTTAACTAAATAATTTTAAAAAGTACCCTTAAACTCTTTTACTATTCATTGGAATATTTCTAGGTGTTTTAGAATTTGTTTTGTAATTTTACTTTCTTGATTTTCTATGTCCTATAGATAGCTATAATCCGATTCACCTGGTACTTATATACACACTTTTTCATAGGACCGATACTCAGAGTCTTAAATATATTCAACTATGTTACTTGTTGTGACTGGTGCAATTGCTAAAAAGTTAGTCTTATATTAATTGTGAATTTGTGTGTTAAAAGATAGATTAATTTAACTTCATTTTTTGTATGACCAATAGCAATCACTTACGATGGCTCTCAAAATCCTAAACTTTGTAAAAATGTGTGATTTCAAGAATTCTATAACCACTAGAATCGTCAGTTGAAATGGCTTTTTCTTCCACCCAGTTAGACACATAATCAATAGCAAATAAAATATATTGAAATCTAAAAGAAGATGGAAAGGGTCCCATGAAATCCAGGTCCCAAATATAAAAAGTTACTTATTTGTTGTTAATCGTTACATGTCCTAGAAAATTCATAAGTATCTTTAAATAAAGATGGCCAATAAAACCTACTCTTTAAGGCCTTGCAAGCTGTTCTTTGTAGATTAAAGTGTCCTCCACTTATATAAGAATGACAAAAAGTTAAAATGGAGGAAAACGCATCATCAGGTATGTGCCTTCGTATAACTTGATTAATAGGGTTTCCAAAGGTATGGATAATCCCAAATGTAATACCTGGCTTAAATTCTCATTCTCTCTTTTTATGCCTTAGTAACATTAATGGGAAATTTTCAAGAAACCAAAAAGTTCACAAATCTGCATACCAAGGGGTCATTATATGCACTGTATGTAACTGCTTATTCAAAAAATCATCATTAACAGGAGTGTCATCAACATTATACTCAAGCCTTTCTTATCCATAATATCCACATCAAACTCATATAGCAAGATGATCAAATACATGGTTCTCAACTTCTCCTTTTTCTTTGAGAGTAAGTACTTTAAAGCTGTATAATCTGAATAGACAATAATTTCAGTATCCAATAAATAAAATCTAAATTTATCTAAAGAAAAAACTACAACAAGAGGTTCTTTTCCTGTAGTTGTGTAGCTGGCTTGAGTGTCGTTCCAGGTACTCGAGTAATAATAAACAACACAAGTCTGCCCTACTCACTAACCTAAAAATACTCTTATGGAATGATTAGAGGCATTACATATAAGCTTGAATGGAAAATCCCAATCAGGAGGTTGGAGGATATGTGTAATGTCTAACTTCTCCTTCAAAAAGTCAAATGCTCTCTTGCATTCATCTTGGAACATAAAAGCAACATCTTTTTTAAGTAGCCAACATAATGGTTGTGCAATCTTTGAAAAGCTCTGGATAAACTTGCGATCAAATCTTGCATGGATAAGAAAAGAGCACACTTCCCTAACAAAAGCAAGGTAAGTTAAAGAATGCATAAGATTTGTCTTAGCTTTATCCACTTCTATGCCCTTTTGTAAAATAACATAACCTAGAACTAATCCTTATTGAACCATAAAATGATAATTTTTTATTTTAAGAACAATGTTAGTTTCTAAGCATCTTTTAATCATTAAGATCAAGTGATCTAGATATTTATCACAGGAATCTCCATGAATAGTAAAATCATCCATGAAAGCATCTATGATTTTCTCTAAGTAATTTAAAAAGATACTCACCATGCATCTTTGAAAAATTGTAGGGGTGTTGTATAAACCAAATAGCATGTGATGATAGGAAAAAGTCCTATATGGACATGTGAACATTGTCTTCTCTTGGTCCTTTGGAGCTATAGCCACCTAGATATAACTTGAATTTCCATTAAAAAACAATAGTAAGCATAATTAACAAGACGTTCAAGCATTTAATCAATAAATGGTCATGAAAAATGGTCATTTCTACTCATAGAATTGAGTTTACGATAATCCACACAAACTCTCCATCCATTTTGCACATGATTAAGCGCCACCTCTTTACTCTTATTCTCTACCACAGTTATTTTTGAATTCTTAAGGGCCACCTAGAAAGGACCAACCCATTTTCTATCTGAGATGAGGTCGATGATGCCCACATCTAAAAGTCTTAGCACCCTTTTTTTACCACTTCCATCATCGATGGGTTAAGTTATCTTTGAACTTACCTAACAGGTGCAACGATCTCTTCTAAGAAGATCCTATGCATGCACAAAGAGAGGTTAATGCCCTTGATATCAGCCAATATCCACCCTTACATCGTCTTATACTCTCTCAACACTCTAATAAGCTTTTATTCTTACATGAAAGTGAGGTTGCATGCTATTATAACTAGTAGAGTATTATTGTCACCGAAATACAAATATTTAAGATGATCCGACAATGGCTCTAACTATACCTTTTGAACCTACATACAAAAGGTAATAACCAATTAGTACAAACAGGAAAGTCTAAAAAGTGAGTTGCATACCTACCCAAATGTTGAGAAAGAATCTCTAAGGCAATAACAACTTTCTCCATCTCCTCTCATTACTTAAACTTGTTTGTCAAGTGATTATATGTTTCTTTCTCCATTGGAATTGTCCAAGCTACTTTTAATGGATGATCACAAGAAACAAAGTACACCTTTTTAGTTAATGAGTCAATGATATCAATCTTAGCAACCAACTCATGATTATGGGAATATCACATAACTTTAAAGATTTTGAATATGATAACCTCATCATCAAACTCCATGTTTAAAACCTTCTATGTTGGTCCCATATGTCTTCAAGAAAGGCCTCCTAATTGAATCAATGATTAATTTGAAGATTCCTCATCTATATGTCTAACACATAAAAATCGATAGGAAAAACAAGCTTATTTACATATACCAGAGCATCCTTAATAATCACCTTCAAGGTAAGGGTTAGAATGGTCAACCAACTGAATGATAATATGAGTGTCTTACAAAGGGCTAAAATTAAGAGCTTTAAAGTTAAAAAGTAGCATGAAATTTATAGAAACTCCTAAATCTAATATGTATCACTCATATCTCGCGTTACCAATCTTTAAGGAATGGTAAAATATTTGGGTCCTTGCATTTGGGGTTTGGATTTCTTTGTAAGACCGTAGACACATTTTCCCTTACATTGACCTCCTCATCAACTTTAAGCTTCCTCTTGTTTATGTATAGCTCTTTAAAAAATTTGGCATAAAGCAGAACTTGATTGATGGACTCTAAGAGAGGTATGTTCACCTCCACTTTATGAAAACACTTGTAGCACATCCCTCTCTTACTTATGTTTCTTGTTCTTAACTAACTTTCTTAGAAACGAAATAGACATTCAATTAGTAAGAACAAAATGTTAATTACTTACCTTAGGAGGATTCTCATCTTTTTTTTTTTTATGTAATGGCTTCCTCTTTCTTTCCTTGTGTCTCCTTCTTCATCATGGGACCTACCACCTATTTGCCACTCTATAAGGTAAAGGAACATGCATCCTACCTGAGGTACCTTTTAGGCTAAGCTTGTACCTTTGCCAATGCATCTGCTAACTAACTCACCTGATTCTCTAAGTTCTTAAAAACACTCCTCACTTCTTATTGGAATTGAAGAATGTTTGTGGTTAGGTTCTTCACTATCTCTTCCAATGGCATGCTCCTCGCTTGTGGTAGTGGCTGTGAAGATAAAAGCCTCAGTTGGGATTGTGGTTGAACTTGATGGAATCCTAATGGAGAGTTATACCCTTACTACTAAGAGGTAGAAGGTTTAACATTGGAGCTACTCCCTTATTGGTGGTTTCCATACCGAGAGTTATGAAGATCCTTCCACCCTAAATTATAAGTGAAGGTGTAAGGACTATGCTTTAGCTAGTATCCTTGGAACTCTCTAATTGCGTTAACTTGTTGATCATCCTATAAATAGGGCACATATTAGTAGGATGACCTAAAAGTGTACAAATTCCATATATCTTGGTTAGAACCTTGCCAATCATTACTTGCTCTGCTGAAGATGTTAAATTGGCCACTTGTTGCTCTAGCTTAGAAATGACAACCTCCTTGACTTGCTTTGTTAAGGATGAAAGCCCATTTTTGGTACCCCAATACTGTGAATTGGATACCATGATCTGATTAAGTTCTTTGCATCCTCTAATTTTCTATCTACTAAACCTCCACCACTCATAGCATCCATCATTTTCCTATCCAAAGGCATCAAACCCTTATAATAAAAATATGGAATTAAGAGTTGTTCACTTATCTGATGGTTTGGATAGCTGTTGTAGAGCTTCTTATTGTAAGGCCCCAAAATATACCCTAGTTGAAATGATACATGTTTATGAAAGTATATGTGAGATAAGAGTTTAAATTGTGTTATGATTTGAATGTGAAAGGCATAAAAAGTATCAAGTTACAAGTTAAGTTGTTACATGGAAATTAGAC